>LPNX010350755.1:3341-16369 GCA_001517045.1 Pseudotsuga menziesii
AAGCAATTTTCACCTCGGAAACCCAAATGGGAGAAAAACCAACAACCTTCGTCTAGAGATAATACTTTTGAGATCGGGTACAATGAAGAAACAAAAGAAAAATATGGAAATTCTTTCCAAAGATTGAAACCCTGAAAATAGTCTTCTTTAGCAGTGTATGCAAACTTCTCTCTCTCCCAGAAAACTGCGCACTTCTCTGAGCTATTGTGTTGATGCTGTATGAATAATGAGGAGGGGCACCTCCTATTTATACTATTTTCCCACCCATAATTTACTGGGGTTGTCTTCACTTGGGGGGCAATATAATTTTATACTTGATAATTTATATTTTGTTTTTTTATTGTTGGATTTCACCCTAAAGATTACATTGTTCTTTCTACGGTTTGTATGAATGATTACAACAAGTTCAACTCCTCAAGGAGGACAATAAGAATAGCTTCTAAAGTTGCACAAATTCCAACAGGTCTATAGTTATATTGGTTATGTTGACTTTCCTCTGTTTTTCCCTTGCAGATGTATACTTTAGAGTTTTAGTTCCATTGAAGACCCTCTTTAGTTGCTCGAACAGAGGGATATGGCACCTGCAAGATGGAAATGAGTTATCTTGATGCTAAGTAAATTTAATGGTTTAAAATGGTGGGTCTTTCCCTATATTTCTTAAGGAATCGCTCAATGATTGAGGCATACCATTAATTTTTTCTTGAACTCTACTCACACTAAGGATTTAATTTCTCAAACTTTTGGTGGTGTGTTTTAGTAACCTTCTAGGGTTACACAAGAAATGAGAATAAAATAAGATAAAGTAAATATAGATATAATTTTTTTTTATTTAGGTTTAATTATATATGTTTTAATGTTTTAGCTTTGTTTTGTTACATCTAACCTTTCTCCCATCTAATTTTTCTAGCTTCACTTCTCCTGCATCAATGATTTCTTTAACAATGTATGGTCCTAACCAATGTGTTCTCGATTTCCTTGGATGCTTGAAAAAATTGTTTTCATACATAAGAACAAGATCCCCAAATTCAAAATGGTTTCTCTTAATGTGTTTATCATGCCATACCTTTTGCCTTTGTTTTTCTATGTTTTGTTGAAATACTACAACAAAACGTTCTTCCTCCAACTGTACTAGTTGAAGTAATATATCTTCTACATCATCAACATCTATCATTTTTCGGATCACAAAAACTCTTAAGATCAGTACAATATATTGCATACGCATGACAAATTATTTCCCATACACAAATCGAATTGGAGTCTAATTTGTTAGCTTGTTACACGTCAAGTGATATGCCCATAATACTACAGAAATATTTTGGTCCCAGTCATCTCTTCGCACATTGCAAACCTTTGTTAATGCATTTTCTAGAATCTTATTGAATGCTTCTATAGATCCATTTACTTGAGGATGATATGGTGTTGTCTTTCTATGTTGTATCTGAAACTCCTCAGTTAGTTCTTCAATCAATTAATTCACAAAATCTGTACCTTGATTGCTGATTAGAATATTTGGGCACCTAAACCTTGTCACAACATTTTCAAATAAAAAATTTGCAGCAGTCACAGCAGTACACTCCTTTACTGGCACCGCGTCTTCCCATATGGTTAGGTAATCGGTCACACTGATAATATATCATGCTCTTGTGTGCTTCCTTGACGGAATAATAGGTTCTACAAAATCGACAACCCATTTATTGAATTCCTGTAATGTTATCTATGGTACCTATGGAATTTCATCTCTTCGAAATGACTTTTTAGTTCTTTGGCAGACATCACATCTTCGATAGTAATCTGGATTGTCCGCATGCATTATGGGCCACCATAATCCTTCTTGCAAAATATTAGGTACTGTATATTTTCCTATAGAGTATCCTCCTGTCACACTAGCATGTGCCTCATTCAATATCCATGAGTTCTCATGCTCCAAGATGCAGCGCCGAAGAATCTCATATGGACCCATTTTATACAATTATCCCACAAGCAATTGGAAATCTGCATCTCACACAACCAACTCTTTCTTCTATGCAGTGGTAAACTTAGTTGGTGTATAACTCGTACTCAGAAAATGTATGATATCATGGTACTGATCATCAAACATGGTTATTGCAAATAGTTGTGCATTAGGAAGATTATCTTCCAAACTAGTGGGTTCTTATCCACTTTCAATCCTTGAAAGATGGTTTGGCCCAAAATTTAACCGATCGGGTTTAACAATTATCGCAAAATCAAATTCCTGGAAAAGGAGAAGCCACTGATAAATTCCCCCCCCCAACATTGGATTATTGACCAAATATTTTAGTGGAGAGTGGTCATTGTACATCTTGAAATGTACACCTATTAAATAGTGTCTGAACTTCTATAGTGCGTATACCATTGCTAGCCCTTCTCTCTCCATCGTGGTATAATTCTTCTCTATAGTTGATAATTTCCTGCTGGTCAAGGAAATGGGGTGATCAACCGATCCTTCACCAGGCTGCATGAGTACCACACCGAGGGAAACAAACAATGCATCAACATGATCATGGAATTGTTTTTTCCCATTCTAGAAACACAAGTATTGGCATAGTATCCATCTTGTTCTTTAGCATGTCCAGACTCTCTTGACATTCCTCTATCCACTAAAACTTAGTATCTTTTTTCAAAATTTCTTCCATCGGATCAGTCACCTATACATATCCTTTGATAAAATTCCTGTCCTAGTGTTTCTCTTAACTATTTCAATGTAGTAGGTGGTGGTAGGTCAAGGATGATAGCAACTTTTGTTGGATCAACCAAAATTTCGTCGCGACAAACCACATGGCCCAAAAAAGTTCCAAAAGGTGCGAAAAAGATGCATTTCTTCAAATTGAGGGAAATTTAATACTGGTGAAAATGGTCCAACAACATTCTCAGGGTCTCTATATGTTCTTTTACAAGAAAAAAATCTGTCTAATCATCAAAATAGAATTCAAGAAATTTGTGTATAAAATATTTAAAAGAAGCAACTATGATTCTAGTAAAAAACACAAGTGCATTCTTATGTCCAAAGGGAATTGTTGTAAATTGGAAACATCCCCACTCCATTGCAAAGTTATTCTTGTTCGATCCTCCTTTGCAATACTAATCTTATGGTAACCAAAAAATACATCACTAAAAGTGTACATAGCAAAATTCTCTAGTACCTCATCTGTAAATGGAGTCAGAAATAGGTCATTCAAACAAGCACCATTTAACTTTCTCGGGTTGATGCAAATACTTAGTTCACCTAAGGTCTTCTTGTCCTGCAGTACAACTGGGCTAATCCATTTTGATTCCTTGACAGGTTCTATAACACCTGCCTATAACATTCAGTCCAATTTANCCTTAGTTCACCTAAGGTCTTCTTGTCCTGCAGTACAACTGGGCTAATCCATTTTGATTCCTTGACAGGTTCTATAACACCTGCCTATAACATTCAGTCCAATTTAGCTTTAACATTTTCTTTGTACTGTGTATTTAATCTGTATGGTTGTTGTTTGATTGGTTTTGTGGCAGGCCTCAAAGGGATCTTCATTTCCCCGAGGTCACTGACTATCCCTTTCATTTCTGAAAATTTAGTAGGGAAAAAATCCTAGAATTCATGCAATAATTCAGTGATTTTCCGCACAATCTCATCATCCCAATAATCTCCAATATTGGCAAACTTTGGATTTTTAGGTGAGAAAATATTTAATTTCTTAATCTTAAGTGGACTTAGGAATTGGTCACTGAAAATGCCAATTCCTTCCACTGTGTGCATACCTTGTGAATTAGGTATGTTTATATCGAGCACATCACCATCATCTGGTTCTTATGTAACATTATAACAATCCATCCAATGGTGTACTTTATTGCTACATTGATGGAAGTTTATGGCCACGACAGGGATTTCTTCAAATATATTTTCCTTCATTATCTCTAGAGCAGCATTAATTATAGGGTGTTCACTTGCAAACTCAAATGCGTGTGTGAATATTGTATCTAGGTCTTCGCGCTCAAGATTTCATCTTCGCAACTCCAACAATGTATACCAACTCCTTGGTACCATCTCCAATGTGTGTATGAATCGATGAACCCATTCTTGTCACAGATAATCTTTCCATGTCGAGCGACAATGCTCAATATGTTCAACAGGATTTGTAAATCATGTATACTTAAAACCAGTATAAGTGATCTCTTCTGAGTTGTGGTAGGTGAATGATCATACCCATTCTTTTGATTGTAGTAAGTCTGAGCCCTTTCCATATTGCATCTTACAGGAATTCTGTTGCATCTCCTTGAAGGAGGTAAAATAGCATGACATAGTGTAAGAGTCTTTCCTTTCTGAGTGTCAGGTGAGTTTCCAGTCATATTCCTAGCTTCTAGTTTGGAAGCAGGGATTGAATCTAGATCCGAGTCACCCTGAATCTCAATGTATTAAAATGATATAGATGGATTTGCAATACTAGTAGAAGCTATAAAAGAAGTAGATGTAATGCTTTTACCTTCCCTTGCAGGTGGATGTGGAGAGTGCACTGGTTCTGAAGGATTCATGGAATGTGAGAACTCATATGATTTTGAAGCATGATTTGCAGTACCCTTCAAGTAGATGTAATGCTTTTACCTTCCCTTGCAGGTGGATGTGGAGAGTGCACTGGTTCTGAAGGATTCATGGAATGTGAGAACTCATATGATTTTGAAGCATGATTTGCAGTACCCTTCGCTATGATGCTCCCAGTAGAGATATCTGTGATCTCCACTGAGTCAGGACCAAATATCACTTGCTTTGGAGATCCAGTATGGGTCATCTGATAGACAGATAACAGGTTTGAAGCTAGGGAGGGAAAAAATAGCACATCTTTGAACCTTCCATGTTCAAGTTGAATAGAGCCCTTCCCCTTTGTTTTGAATTTACTGTTATTTCTCATCTAAATACTAGGACCATCAAAGGAATGAAAAGAAGAGAATGATTCTCTTGATGCAGCCATATGGTTGGAAGCTCCATAATGAATGAGGAAGACAGGTGCTGATGTGCAGCAAGACTTCAGTGCATGTCCTTTCCTTTGGTATTCTTCTTCTTATTCTTCTTCAGAGTCTTCCTTCCTTGTGCTAGCAGGTACAGAAATGTTGTGCTTTTTCAAGAGAAGAGCCATTTCATCAAGTTGTCTTCTCATACAAGAGCTTTCTGAATGAAAGCCCCTTCCATAGTAAGAGCAGAGGATATTTCCTTTTCCATTCTTTTTGCTTCTATTCGAACTTGAAGGTTCTTTTGACTACTCTTTCTTCACATGGGAATCATCTCTTTGCTTCCCTTTTTCATTCACTACATTATCTCCTCTTGCAACTAGAGCTAGATCTTTGGGAGATCGAATGATCCCCATTTGGATCAATTTATCATTCTCAAAAATAAGAGATTGGATGAAACCATTAAGAGTGGGCATATTCCAATTTGGAGTAGTGAGCCTTACTATTTGGAAGGTGGATACAAAGACTGAGTAATCTGAATTGAGCTTTGTGAGAATAGCAAGGATGAGCTGATCTTCATCCTTCCCCACTTTGCATTGCTTCAACAAATATATCAGATTTTTGAACTTTGTGAAGAATTCATTTAGAGATTCAAAGTTGGATGGATTGAGAGTAATCAGATAAGTTTCTAGCTGATGGATCCTCATCCCATCATGATTACCAAATAGGGAGGCAAGCTTATCCCAAACTAGCTTGGGATTCTTCAATTCTAGGATGTGGAACCAAATATATTTAGAGACTGAGAGGAGCAATTGTCCATGGGATTCATCAAGCCTGTTCATGTACTTAGCTTTGTCTTTATCTGAATCTGGGTCTTTCTCTACTTCTTCTATGAGTCTGAAGAGCCCTTCGGTGAGGAGCATTACCACCATGTCTGCCTTCCACTAGTGATAGCTGAAGGGAGTGAGAGGCTCTATTGAATGAGCCATTTCGAATGCAGTAGGAAGAACTGAGTTGATGTAGCGAATGCAGTGAAAAGAAAGGGCTACTTTTAGCAAATGATGTAAGATAACCTGTCACACAATCAAACATACAAAATAAGGTCGACATTCTACACTTTTGGAATTTCCTTCACACCCAGCATAGTTGATCAAGAAATATTGATCAACAATTTATTAACTTGGGATATTAAGTGGTAAATTATTCACTTTTGGTGCAGTACTAGAAAGAGAAAATTGCCAAAAAAAAATGATCCGGCTGGATATCTGAGGAGGANTCTTAACTTGGGATATTAAGTGGTAAATTATTCACTTTTGGTGCAGTACTAGAAAGAGAAAATTGCCAAAAAAAAATGATCCGGCTGGATATCTGAGGAGGAGAGGAGTCTTGTCCATTGAGGCTCTGATACTATGTAAATTTGAGCACATAGATCTGTAGACAGATACACAACTCACAAAGTATATCTCACAATTTACTTAGCAATTGAAGAATGAAATAGTGCAAAAAAGGCTTGCAGCTGTGAATGCTTTCGTTAATCAAAAAGTAATATGATGATAATTACAATAAAGTAAAATGGATTTAATAGCCAAATGAAATTCGAATCCACATGAGGAAATTCGAATTGATATACTCTACTTGACTGTAGGTAGCTAGGACCTTGTCTAAATCACTATCAGAGGACTCAGTAGTTAACTGACCTTGTCTAAACCATAACTGGAGTTCATCGGAGCTCTAAAACACAACTCAAGTGTTACATTCAATGTTGAATAAGGATAACTGACTATGGTAGGTGATAAATGCACCCCACATGTGTGCATTCAAGTAAACCTAACACTAACTGAATGTAGAGGACTAGAACTGAATGTAACTGACTCTTAACTTAGCTTGACTAGTCATTAACTGAAGTGAACTGACCTTGGTTGGTTTCAACACTCCTAGTGGCTTCCTAAATTGTAGGGATTGGTCTAGGAGGCTTCTAAACTGATGCAATCAAGTGCAATCAGTGGAAGTGAGCCTTAATTATTGTTCCCCACACTTTAGTACTGAAACATGTGCCCCAATTAGGTCAAGTGGACCCAATGGTGTTAATGACTATAAATAGACTGGATGGACTCCGATTTAGGTATGAGTCCTAATTTAGACATATGACCAAATTTGGACAAGGGAGGATTAATAATCCTAGCACTACACTATGGCCATTCAGAGATAGATTGTTTATGTTTACCCCACCATCTAGTCGGCGTAGCTTTCAACACAAAGTCCAAGGAGGAAAATTGCTTTGATTCTGCAACTTTTGATTCAATTTCCACCAAAAATGGGGTAAGGTTACGTAAACCTTTATATGTAGGTATCTTACTTTCATTGGCTCCTACCCATCACATAGATATTATAATTATTATGCATCTTCGCATGGAAACCTCATGCAACTGATTCTGTCAATTTTCTACTGCATCTCCTGAATCGGATGTGCAAGAGCTAAGATTCCTCCAACTCAACTTTCCATCAACTGTAGGATTCATATAGTCATCTTTTGAAGACATGATATTATATAGTTGATCCAAGTAATTACCTTGGCCTTCATTTTTCACTAGCTTGACATATATCTGCCCTTCGAGCGGATCATTTGGCGCAACTACCCTCATCTCTGAATCTTCGAATGACAAGATTATTTTCTTAAAATTGATTATAGTCTTATTATATATGGTCAAATAAATCCTGAAAAGTGCCAGATATGGCTTTGTATCATTGACAAAGTTGATTACTTCAAAGTTTGCATATGTCCTCAAACCTTCTACTTCAACAGGTACTTGCATCAGTCGACCAATGGGTAGAACCTTCAACTGATTCACTAATCTTAAATGAATGTGAGACCAATTCAGTCATGTCTTGTTCATGTTTTCTCTTTTCTTCTTTTTCAAGATATTGACATCAAATCCCAATTATAGAATGATACAATCCGTATAATAATCTCATATCTACACACTCATTCGTAGTTATCAACGATCTTTTAATATTTTTTTGATATGGTTAACTCTTTTTTTAGGTCGTAATCCTTCTGGGGTTTCTTCTATAAGTGTTGTCAATTATGCGACAACATTTCTATCATGGATTAGTGCTAAACAACTTTTGAAATTTTTTTTTAGCTTACTAACCTTTTTCATTGGCTTCTTCTTGAGTATTTTTTCAAATATTTCCGGCATCTCCTTTACTTTTCTATATGACGATGGTTAAGTAGTATCAACAAATTTAGGTCACACATCAAGAAAGACTTATTTTTACTTTTTCACATCCAATGGTGCTTTCTTCTGCACCACAGGTCACACTTGCAGTTGTCCATTCTGTGTATTTTGGTCTGCTCACGTGGCAACACCTCCTCTTGTAACAACATAAATGTTTGGTTTTCTCAGCTGAACAAAAATCATTTGAATGTTCTACTTGGGGTTCAGATTATGATTCTGCATAGGGTTTGGATTTCCCATCATTTGAGCCAGCCATTTCTCGAGCAATTGTGGCCACTGTTCGACATTCTGGTCAAAATATTTACAGTATGCACATGTCTTCGTCGGACTTTGGAAATATCAAGTAAAGTGTCCTGGTTGTCCACAATTATAGCATATGACTTGGCCTTTTCCTTGACCAAATCCTCCTCCTCCTTGTTGTTTTCCTCGACCTCAAAAATTTCCATCGCCCATTGGATGAGGANTTGGTTGTCCACAATTATAGCATATGACTTGGCCTTTTCCTTGACCAAATCCTCCTCCTCCTTGTTGTTTTCCTCGACCTCAAAAATTTCCATCGCCCATTGGATGAGGATATTGTTGTTGTGGAGGATACTAATTTTGTTTGTATTGTGGCTGAGGATATTGTGGTTGTTCATCTTGCATTTTCTCATCACTCTTCATCAAATAGGTATCCACCTTTTTTTCTTGTAGTAGCTGAATTTATTTGTAGTCTTTATCATCATGTCCTACCGATTTACAAAATTTACAGTACAAACTAGCTGATGTACTTACAACAATTTGTAGATACAAACATTCTTCTGAATTATTAACTCTAGTCTAACATATTCTACACGAAGAAAACCCTTTGGTGTTTATTGAGTTTGACGCTCCTGCTTCAACATAGTTCATGAGTGTTAGGAAATTATCTTTTTTGTGTTCGTCTATTGTACATCTTGTACACCATAATTCTTCTTAAAATTCCTTCCATTTCTTAATATCTTGGAGCTGCACGATAATAGTATCCAGTTGCAATTGAATATGCATCATTCATGTGCTGGTTTTTCCAATCAGCGAGGATTCTAGCTTCATTTCTATCTCTAGATCTTCTGTCTGGGACACAATATTCTTGTGCATAAATGGGATCAGGTTGTGCAGTAGAAAGGTGGCAATGAACCGTTCCTTGTGTTGCACGTGCGACATTTGTAAGCTCACTTTGTCCATTAATGTCGTGAATCTCCTGTGAAAGTAGAAAACATATTATGTAGGTAGTTGCTTGATATCCTTGATCTGAGTAATGCATTGCAACTCATACTTTGAATTTCTAAACTCATATATCATTCCCACTCAAATCTGGTCGAGCATTTTATAGGAAAATCCTACTGGCACTATAGAAAATTTCATGTACCCTTCTAGCGCATGACCTCGTAGAGTCATGATCATCTGGTATTTATTTATTTTTTCATCTTAGATCTGTTGCACAGTCCATACCACTTGAAAGAAAAACCAATGTTTCTCTTTTCTTCCACCCCATTTCCATTTAATATTAACAATGTAATGTTGGCCCCAAGCATTGTGTTAGCTAGTGGTACGTTCAAAAAAACAATTTGGCTAGCCCAACTCCCTTGTCTGTTATTTATAGCGTTAGTACTACTTGTATTTACAAATCCACTTTTGGATAAGTCTCTAGATCTTACCTTTTGCGATGTGTGCACTGTTGTAGGTGTGTCGTATCCGCATTCTATATCGGGTGCTTCAGTTGATTCTTTTGATTCTTCTCCTCCTTTGCATATTGGTTGATATTCTTCTTCTTTGTCGCAAGACCCTTCATCCAAGTACAACGAAATCTCATAGTCTTATTCTTATCTAGTCGTGCTGCAACTCCCTCTTTCTATCAAATTCTTTCTTCACTTTCCTGGCCAAAATATTCTTCCACTTCTTAAGAAACCAAACTCTAGTTCAGTCCACTATCTCTAGGGAACATCTCAACTTAGTTTGTGCCATTTTTCACATAGTTCTGTTACGACATACCCACGTTTTTGTGCATAGTTTCCAACTTTCACATTCATACGATACCTTTTTCACATACAATATTTTTTATCCACGTCTTTAAATATGACAAATATATTCCACTGGGTCCTTGGAAAAAATTTCGCTTTTCCACACTATATGAGTTTATTGTGTCAACAACAAACTCAGTAATGTATCCCTCCAAAATCCTATCTATCAAGAAATCTAGATCCCTCGACACGAGGTTTCTCACACTTGTTAGAAACTGAATCGATTGAGGGTGCCACTCTGTCAGTTCTCCTCCTTGCAAGTTTATTTTATGGGTTTCCAACTTAGACAACCACTCATGCAAACCAATGGGAAACTCAGAAAAATAAAATCTAGTGAATATCTGTGTAGAGGTATCGTACCAACCACTATGTTGGGTCCCACCGAGATATTTTAATATCTTCTTGTGCAAACTCTCTTCTCTTGGAATCCACCAAATCTTGGATTTCCTGCTTCATCAGTTGCCACATCATATCCCTCACCAAAATGACTCGAGTCCCGACAACAGAAACATTTATTGGATTTTTATTTCCCTTTGACCCAAATTCATCCCCTTCTACTTAGCGCAAAAAATCACAAGATATCATCTCGACAGAGAAAATCCCAGTCGACAACAGCTATGACGTAGATGAAGACTCACCCGAGATATATTTCCTTTGGGTAATTGGCAGATTAGCGCAAAAAATCCCAAGATATCATCTCGACAGAGAAAATCCCAGTCGACAACAGCTATGACGTAGATGAAGACTCACCCGAGATATATTTCCTTTGGGTAATTGGCAGAACCAGGTTTTTGCACTTGGGTATGGGATTTCCTGTCCCTTGGTGATACACTAAGGTGCTCGATGAAGTTATATGGGTGGAGTTTTGACACTTATTCTACACAACCAAGCTACAACACAATTTCTCCTTTTGCAAGTGGTATATCACAACTCAATGTAGCATAAGAACATTCACACACTCATAATAAAAATGAAATTAACATCAATAGACATTTAATCAAAGAAAAATTTATACATATAACTCAAGCACATTCAACATTCATGCATATACATAGAATCTAATGTGGAAACCCATCCAGGAAAAACCACAAAGGTCCTCTTCATCTAGCATGAGGAATATATGGAACCTTTAGTTTGTGCACTAAGTTGCGAACTCAATTCTAGATATTATTCTTTATCTACATAGACTCTTTATTCCTCTCATGCTCTCTAATATTCTCTTCTTCCTTCACTCTACTTGACTCTAGTAATGATCTGCACATAGCCTAGATCGACTCAAATTCACCAACAATTCTACGCACTTAGCTGCATATTCCTTAACTTAACGCACTTAGCAAAACTTAGAGATAAAAAATACAGGGAACTAACAATAGAGCAGCTAATGAGATCCTACCAAAAACTAGGATCTAACCCACATATAGCTTGGGTTCCTCCTTTTATAGACTCTTTATAAACTCTTTACATTTTGCTTTCTCAATCGACTACTTATACTTAGCCAATAACTTGTCTTTCCTATTCTAGTCACACCTGACAATAGGCATTACTGGCCTAACTTAAAAAGATACCTTTATGTGTGTCTTCTTCTAGCTCTATCTGACCTCATACCCCCAATATTTATGGACTCTCACTTTCTCACTGTTGCAACCTACTGTTGTTTTCCAGCCGTTATGCCAACTGCACACCTTCTCGTACTTTCGGACATTTTGGAAATGTATCATCTGCACTACATGTTTGGTAAGCAACATGAGTGAAATGGTATAGATTATGTCGGTAAGACATGTGTGGATATGAAATGTAAGAAGGAATTGGGATGGAAAGCCGAGGGACTGTCAACTCAGAGAAGGGATCCCCCATTCCTCAACGAAGGAATACTGCCTCGGCAAATGGATAAGTCTTCTGTGACCCTAGCTAAGAATATGCATATTAGATTGTTAAAATTCCATATGCAGAACATGTTTTGATTTTAATTCCATTAGGACCGATTGCTTGAGTATGAATAGGGCCTACATGATACACACCGGACAAGGGTGCACACTTTTTCGATGTCAGATCATGAAGCGATTTTTCAATATTGATTACACCCTAGGGAGTGGACGCACTCCTGGTGTCTCAATACTTGATAGTGAATGGTGTGAAGTATGGTTACAATTTTAGATCAATAACACTAACGAATATGCTTATATTGCTTGTGTTGTCAGGATAAGAAAATGTAGTTTACAGTGTGGTCTCTTGGGTGATATGGAAAATGGTCGTTATGGTTGATATAAGGGCATGCATTGTTATTGATGGCCTGATAAACCCAACGAGGGTTGGCTTGACTGTGCCTGATATATATACATAGTTAATGATGATATAAGTACAGGCGATTGGTTAATGGTCTGATAAACCCAACGAGGGTTGGCTTGACTATACCTGATATATATATATAAGGATTTTGTGAAGCAACCTGCATGCTGACATAACATCCAAGTCCATAGGCAGTCCTAAGGATTGCAAATCAAATCAAGATCCTATGGACCAATGAGGAAACACGCAATATAGATAAGTATTGGATTATTTTGCAATATTTTGCTTATAAATATGCATGTGTATATGATTTGGTTATGATGTTTTAANTATATAAGGATTTTGTGAAGCAACCTGCATGCTGACATAACATCCAAGTCCATAGGCAGTCCTAAGGATTGCAAATCAAAGCAAGATCCTATGGACCAATGAGGAAACACGCAATATAGATAAGTATTGGATTATTTTGCAATATTTTGCTTATAAATATGCATGTGTATATGATTTGGTTATGATGTTTTAA
>LPNX010350792.1:0-56561 GCA_001517045.1 Pseudotsuga menziesii
ACTCGTAGCGATTTGTGTAGAAGACCTTCCAGATTGGTGGCATCTCTTATATGCTACCTCCTTGATCGTGCCAGTGTTCATGAGATTTCAGCTCTCGTGACTTGTTCCACTATATGTCAGACATTTCCAGCCACTATGGAGATCTTGATCTATTGTATATCTTCAGCCTTTGTGGAGATCATGGTCCTTTGTATATCTTCATCATGGAGATTCTGATTTATGTATGTTGTACGTCGCGATGACCACATATGTGATATCATGTTTCATGCCTATTCATGGACATTGTAATCTTATGTATCCAGGACTGCTATATGTATTTGCAGTTATATGTAGAGTTGTATTATGGTACTATGCTAATTGGGTGGCTGGTCTTCCATTTGGGTACCTTCATCACTTAATTTTTGGGATGGACTTATAATTTATTTCGGCCATCGTATAACCCCTCTGATCTCATACATTAGGGGGCATCTATTATAGCGGATTTCACCACACTAGATGAATCACACATTGTATGGCCTTCCCCTGTCCCGCTACAGACTCATTAGCCCCTATGGACCACTTTTTGTCTTTTGATGTGTCCTTGATCATCCCTAAAAACATAAGAAAAGTGATATACACGGATTTTTCCCCGATAACCACATACATACGCGGATCTGACCCCTATAGTCGCGTATATCGGGATGTGTGCATAATCCAAATCCTTTTGGAGTTTTCCTTGACTTGGATCCGACTCATATGACTCCTGGCCTTCCATATGCCTTGAGATGGCACGGATTCGACCTTTCAATATCCCTTTGAAGAGCTATATAAGGAACCCTTTGGTACATTGAAGGCAGAGAAGATTGGAAAGCTCAACGGGGATCTACTTCAACAGTCCAGAATAAGGTACGAGGTTCGATCCTTTAGTGTTAGATGTTTTTATTTCTATTGCATATTGGGAAAGATTGATTTCTGGAGTTTAGCTGTCTGTTGTGGTACCCCAAGCCATAGGAATTTCTCTCTGTAATAGAGCCTAACTTGGAGGGTGTGCCATCTTTAGCCTGCGAGACTGATTCGACGATTGTGCCTTCTTATTATTCTTCTTCTTCCAACTTCCTTGACAGGTTTCCAACTCCAGTTTATGATGATGACAATGAGGATGAAAATCCACCTTCGCCTACTCATGTTCCTCCAATTGCACCGGCACCAATACTTTCTCGATGGGTCCATTCAACATGTGAATAAGCTGGTGATCTTGCTGGTGATCCTAGAGATCAACGTCAGACATGTTCTCAGTTTCAGCGAGCCTCTTCTCTTTTGGCTCAAGTTTCCAATAATCATGATGCAGAAACTTTTGTAGAAGCTTCAAGAAATCCAGATTGGGATCCAACTATGGATGAAAAATATCGCTCCTTAATGGCGAACGATACTTGGGATCTTGTTCCTATTCTAAAAGGAAGAAAACTTGTCAGATGTAAATGGGTCTACAGAACTAAGTATGCATTAGATGGAAGTGTTGAAAGACTTAAGGCAAGGTTAGCTACCAAAGGTTTTTCCCAAGTTGAAGGGATTGACTACACTGAAACCTTTGCTCCTATCGCAAAAATGAATTCCATTCGCCTTGTTCTTTCCCTTGCCGCCTTACATAATTGGGAAGTCCATCAAATGGATGTAAAGTATGCCTTTTTACATGGTGATTTACAAGAGGAAATTTACATGGAACAACCTCCTGGATATGTTCAGGATAACTCTATCCTTGTCTGTTTCCTTAAGAAATCCTTATATGGCCTTAAGCAACCTCCTAGAGCTTGGTATGCCAAAATGGATAGCTTTCTCATTGACACTAGTTTTTTTAGATGCCATTGTGACCCCAATATCTATAGCAAGAAAATAGGAAACCGTCTCATCATACTTGTTCTTTATGTTAATGATCTTATCCTTACTGGTAGTGACCCTAAACTTATAACCCATGTGAAATCCAGTCTTGTAAATCCTAATAGTGTCACTTTTGTAAATCCTTCAATCCTATCCCAAGTTGTTCTTAAGGGGGGATGTTCGAATATTTAGACACTTAGGAGTTAGTTAAGATCAAATTGTGTAAGATATCCATTAGGTAAAAGTGTGTTTCTTTAGTATGCATTAGTATGCATTTATAAATATTCTAATCTGACGGTCACGATATGTTCTAGACATAGAGTGATCCGGTGGTTCAACGTCTCTTAGATCATACCTACCATTGACCTGTGGCTTAACACCCGATTTTTTCACAATCTCTATTTAAAGAGCATGGAGGGTCCTTGGCTAGTTGATCGATTATGAGAAGCTCATGTACATTTATTTCTTTTGCATAATAAATTGCTCCAAGTAGCTATTTGGCTGGGGTCGTGGATTGTTTCCCTCTTGAGGGTTTTAGCCACATGACCAACATCGGTGTGTTGATCTGTGATCTATTTGTGTGAAGCAGTTGTTCAAGGTGTTTGGTATTTTTGGAGTACCCTGTGTACCTGAACATGGTATCAGAGTGTTTATGAAGAGTCGCTTTAGGTTTTGATCAAGATCTGAGACCGGTGTTACCGAAAATTTGAAAGGGTTTCTGGTTCTGGATTTTATGTGCATTTGTGGCCTATGGGAGTTGTTCCATTGCATCCAAAGCACTATTTCCATTGGGAAATAGTTTTCATTTCATCGAAAACTATTTCCGTTTGTTCCAGAAACACCCATTTCGGCAAATCTGAAGGTATAATGTCACAGTGATGGATTTGTTCTATTTTTTTTAAAACTCTCATATTTTATCAGTTTTATTATTAGATCTTTACTATTTTAGTCTCCAACTGTTGCCTTCACTGGCTGCGTATGCTCTTTGCCGTGCACCTTGCACGATCGCGGCGAATCAAAAACAGAAAGGGAAAGTTGTTTTTCTTATCTTCTCGGCTACGTATGCTCTTTGCCGTGCACCTTGTGTGATCACGGTAAATAAAAAACAATGAGAAAACTTGAAAATGTAGACTTTCTGGGTAAGCTAACCAAGATCTAACCCCACCCATAGAGTGAAAAAGTTTTTTTGTTTTTTTTATGATTTGCAGGAAAAAAGGAAAGCACGGAGAATGAAAAAGAAGAGTTAAAAAAAAAGAGCCCCCTTCCTCTTTCCATTCTTTTACGTACCTTTCAAACTTAGCTCACTTGGTTCAAAGTTGCTTTCTTCCTTGGTTGTACAAATTTAACAACTTTGGGTCATCACCTTTTCCTTCAGTTTTTGTTGCTCATAGTGATAACTTGAGCAAACTTTGGCATGAGCGATTGGGTCACTTAAATTATTGCTCATTGCAACAACTATGTAAAGAAAATATGGTGACTTGTCTTCCGATGGTATCTTGCAAGGATGGTGTTTGTTCCGGTTGTGTACTCGGAAAACATCATCGGGACAGTTTTGACAAATGTGCCTCTTAGCACACCTCAGTTCCCTTGGAGCTTGTGCATAGTGACTTGTGTGGCCCTCTTCCATCTGCTTCCTTTTCTGGTTTCAAATATTTCTTAACTTTCATTAATGACTACTCCAAACGCACTTGGTTTTACTTCCTAAAACTTAAGAGCGAAGTATTTAACATGTTCTTGGCCTACAAGGCCCTTGTTGAAAAACAATCTGGTCATCAAATTATTAAGTTAATATCTGACAATGGAGGAGAATATGTAAACAATAAGTTCACTACTTTCTACATTGAACAACGAATCCAACAATAGCACATTGTTCCATATACACCACAACAAAATGGTGTAGTTGAACGGAAGAACCGCACTTTAAAATAAATGGCTAATTGTATGATCCAATCTAAGGGACTAAGTCTTCAATATTGGGATGAGGCCATAAATTGTGAAAATTACAAATTTTAATCGTACACCCACTAAAGTTTTACAAGGTATAACACCAGAAGAAGCATGGAGTAAAATTAAACCATATGTAAGTCACTTTCGTGTGTTTGGTTGTGAAGCATGGGCTCACATTCCGGATAAAAAACAAAAAGCATTGCAGCCTAAAAGTGAAAAGTACATATTTGTTCGATATTTTGAAGATGCAAAAGGTTATAGACTTCTTCAGCCACATTCTCATGATATAATCATTAGAAGAGATGTTAAATTTGATGAAAATATCTTGGACTGCAAGCCTAACTTGAAGGGTGTGCCATCTTTGGCCTGCGATCCTGATTCTGCGATTGTGCCTTATTCTTCTTCTTCCAACTTCCTTGACAAGTTTCCAACTCCAGTTTCTGATGATGACAGTGAGGATGAAAATCCACCTCCGCTTACTCATGTTCCTCCAATTGCACCAGCACCAATGCTTCCTCGATGGGTCCGTTCAACATGTGAAGCAGCTAGTGATCTTGCGAGTGATCCTAGAGATCAACGTCGAACACGTTCTCCATTTCAATGAGCCTCTTCTCTTTTGGATAAAGTTTTTGAGAATCATGATCTAGAAACTTTTGCATAAGCTTTAGGAAATCCATATTGGGATGCAGCTATGAATGAATAATATCGTTCTTTAATGGTGAACGATACTTGGGATCTTGTTCCTCCTCCAAAAGGAAGAAAACTTTTCAGACATAAATGTGTCTACAAAACTAAGTATGCTTCAGATGGAAGTGTTGAAAGACTTAAAGCAAGGTTAGTTGCCAAAGGTTTTTCCCAAGTTCAAGGGATTGACTACAATGAAACCTTTGCTCCGGTCACAAAAATGAATTCCATCTGCCTTGTTCTTTCCCTTGCAGCCTTACATAACTAGAAATTCCATCAAATGGATGTCAAGTCTTCCTTTTTACATGGTGGTTTATAGGAGAAAATTTACATGGAACAACCTCCTGGATATGTTTAGGATAACTCTAGCCTTGTCTGTCTCCTTAAGAAATCCTTATATGGACTTAAGCAAGCTCCTAGAGCTTGGTATGCCAAATTGGATAGCTTTCTCCTTGACACTGGTTTTTCTAGATGCCATTCTAACCCCAATGTCTATACCAAGAAAGTAGGAAACCATCTCATCATACTTGTTCTTTATGTTGATGATCTTATCCTTACTGGTAGTGACCCTAAACTTATAACCCATGTGAAATCCAGTCTTAAGAAATTTTTTGAAATGTCAGACTTAGGACATTTGCATTATTTTCTTGGTCTCCAAGTCTTGCAAACAAAAGAAGGAATCTTTCTTTGTCAGTCTAAGTATTCTTGTGACCTTATTTGTCGCTTCCACATGGAATATTGTAAACCAACCCCTTCTCCCTTCCAGTCTGGAGGCAAACTTTCTGCCACTTGTACTTCCCCTGAAGTAGATGCCACCTTGTATCATTAGCTTGTTGGTAGTCTCTTATACTTGACTCATTCTTGTCTTGACCTTTCGTTTGCTGTTGGTCATGTTGCTCGTTATATGCAAACACCTCATGAAAGTCACTAGAAAGCAACAAAAATAATACTTCGATATCTTCGAGGTACAATTCAGTTTGGGATTCATTACAGTACAGGGGGGAAACCTTTGTTGGTTGGTTTCACTGATTCAAATTGGGTCAGCAATCCTGATGATCGAAATTCTACTACATGTTAGGTTTTTAGTCTGGGATCTGGACCTGTCACTTGGGCTTGTAAGAAACAACAAGCTGTTTGTTTTTCTTCAGCAGAAGCAGAATATCGAGCCGCATTTAATCAGTCGGGAAGCTTTATGGCTTCGACAGATCCTTTAAGAGTTTGGATTCGAGCAGTAGCAGCCTACTCCACTTTGGTGCAACAATCAAAGTGCCATCAAGCTTTCCAAAGATCCAGTTCTACATCAGTGTAGCAAACACATTGAGCTACACATGCACTTCATCAGAAATCTTGTTCATGATCGTGTTATTGAAGTGCTCTATTTCCCTACAGATGATCAAGTTGCAGACATCTTCACCAAGTCTCTTACAGAAGCGAAGTTTTCTAAACTCCGGTCTATGTTAGGAGTTCAGGAATGTGTCCTTAAGGGGGGATAGGCTCTAATGCCTCGTTCCTTCTCCTAATAGTGTCACTTTTGTAAATCCTTCAATCCTATCCCAAGTTGTTCTTAAGGGGGGATGTTAGGATATTTAGACACTTAGGAGTTAGTTAAGATCAACTTGTGTAATATATCCGTTAGGTAAAAGTGTGTTTCTTTAGTATGCATTTGTAAATATTCTAATCCGACGGTCACGATATCTTCTAGACATAGAGTGATCCGACGGTTCAACTTCTCTTAGATCATACCTACCATTGATCCATGGCTTAGCACCCAATTGGTCCATGATCTCTATTTAAATAGCATGGAGGGTCCTTGGCTAGTTGATCGATTATGAGAAGCTCATGTAAATTTCTTTCTTTTGCATAATAAATTCCTCAAAGTAGCTATTTGGTTGGGGCCGTGGACTGTTTCCCTCTCGAGGGTTTTAACCACGTGACAAACATCGGTGTGTTGATCTATGATCTATTTGTGTGAAGCGGTTGCTCAAGGTCTTCGGTCTTTTGGGAGTACCCTGTGTACCCGACATTTTCACTTTGACAACTTTATTATAGTGCATATTTTTCTCTCTAATGCACTTGTTCTAGCTCATATTTTCTCCCCAAAGAATACGATGCCCTAGTGCTACTATTTTCTCTATTTATTGTAGGTTTTAGGGTTCATTGTCGATTCCTATTAGTCCTTCTCTATTTATGGATTTAAACAAATATGACATGAGACCCACTATTGTGGCAACCTCAAGAAATATATCAACAAAGGAAAGCGTTGTTTAAGGAAATGCATAATCTTTAAGGGAATCATATGATAATTAAAATTAACAATGGTTGGAATTAAACAACGTAACTAATGTGACAAAACATTAACACTTGTTTGTGTGATTATATTTGCAACATATAAAAAATAAGGCACTCACCATAATAATTAAAAAATAGAGACACATAAGATTGCTTAATTGTACAATCTATCATCGATACAAAATTGCTACAAAATAAGTAGAGATGCCATAGCTACTCCTATTATTTTTATTTGTATTCATTGTATTTTTAATTTTTTTTTACCTTGTTGGTCATTATAAGTGAATGATATATGTATTCTTTTTTTCAACTAAAAACCTAATGTTTTTCCTCAACATCCAACACAAACTACACAATCTCTATTCCTCTCAACATAATATTAGAATTTGCCATAATTACAAGAGATCAAGCTTTCATGATGACATGATTGACTTTACTAATGAAAATACACAATGAGCAGGTTGTTGAATGTTTTCAAACACATTGGATATTATTACCAACAAAAATATTGGAGGGAACACGCTTGCATAGTTTGATTATGAATTTATTGCCTTTTATAGAGTAAGAATAAATGTCAATGCAAAAGTCGATTGTGTTTTGTTTAAACATTAATATATTTGAGTTGAAACCACACCATTTTTATGTTGACAAAATGTAATTATGAATTTTGCATGTAGATGTGAATATCAATAGTTATTAAACAATTATTAATCCTTGGAAATAAAATATGAACATGTTTATAACTACATTGATCAAATTGTGAGATTTTGTGATAGTAAAATTAATGCCATGTTTTCCTTGATATGGATGGTGGATTATGCATTTCTTTATATCATGTTGTTAGTGATTGTTTCTTAGACATTAAGAACAACTATTTCATTTTTGTATGTATTTCATTATCGTGTACGTGTTGGTGTACATGCACACTATTATAGTTGAGCTTTAATTTACATATTATGGACAAGTAAAGTTTTCACTTGATGTTGTTTCTAAACTAGTTAACTTGTTCCATTGTTGTAATTGAGTTATATTTGACAAATTTTGGGATAAAATTTCTATTGGATGAGCAACAATATGGATGCTACTATTGTTGAGTTTTAGTTGAAATATCATTGGAAAAAGAGCTATAACTTGACATTGGTAAACTAGTTAACTTGAGCCATTGTTGTACTTGAGTTATGTTTAACAATTTTTGGGATAAAATTCTATTGGATGAACAAAAATATAGATGCTACTATATTGGAGTTTTGGTTGGCATATTTACGGGAAAAAGTTATAACTTTATAATGGTACTCAATTCATTCGCTTATGTGTTTTTTTTTATTGTAATTGAGTTATGTATGATGAATAATGGGCTAGAAAATTTCTACAAAATGGGCAATTGAAATTAAGTAGTTGTGCATCATCATCATCATTCTCTTTAAAATCTTTCACTATATACTATTTATCTATAATATAGTGATCTTTCAACTTAAAAAATTCTCTTATATTTAAATCCGTAAAATATAACCATAATGCATTAAAGAAAGTTAATAATGAAAAATATGGACATATAATTATGGTCAAAGTGTGAAGCATGATAACATGATATAGATAGTTGAATCCTGTTAGATTGTCTCAAAATTCCA
This sequence comes from Pseudotsuga menziesii, assembly GCA_001517045.1. Lineage (NCBI taxonomy): Eukaryota > Viridiplantae > Streptophyta > Pinopsida > Pinales > Pinaceae > Pseudotsuga > Pseudotsuga menziesii. Next base: position 8,403 of record LPNX010350792.1, read on the forward strand.
TCATACCAAGAAGATTAAAAGTAATTATTCAAATATTCTCTTATGCCTATATATTTGTTAGAAGAAGGTATAGTATTGCACTCAATGTTATTATATATATCATTAAAATAGATATAGTTTTTATATTATTCTCATTGTAAAACAGAATGAAATTAATTTGAATATTTAAATTTTGGAGAGAAAAGCTAATATACAAATTTATAAACTAAACATTGAAGTATTTTAGTCTTTGTTTAGTATCAATTTCACGAGTTAAACAAAAATCATGCCAATTGCATAAACTATTTATGAATTATATGTCTAAATTATTAATACTTGTTTGTTTTAAAGACTTCATCCATTAATAGACAACTTTTTGACGTTCTAATAACTTTAAAATTAAGTCTCTCTCAGAGTTTGTGTATAATATATAATTTAGAATCACTATAAATTGAAAGTGAATATTATATTTTCCTAAAAATGTTAAACACATTTTAGAGATTAATATGGTAAAATTTGTGTGCAATTTTTGTAATCAATGTATGTTGCAGACTACAAAATTGAGTTCATCATTAGGAGGATGATTTGTTCTTGGAATAAGAGGCTAAGATGTCAAATAAAAAATCAAACCTAATTTTTGGCATTCAACTAAAACTAGTGTCGACTAGTTTCATAATTAATGAAGAAACATGAGAGGAAATTTCAACTCAAAATGGGCCTTTTAACTTTGATTCAAATTCCATGTCATAATGTGTTAGCCAATGAAATTGCTTTAAATTTGAAATACTATATAGGTCTTAAACACTTTTTTAATATAAATTTGGGGATAGGTATCATAAAAAAACTACTTTTTTGTTTGTATTTTCGACACATTTGCCCATTTGTTTACTCAAATTTCGATCCAAAGAGCTTGTTGGATGCAGAAATAAATTCCACATCCAACGAGTACCCACTCAGAATACTTTTGATGGACCCCACTACCCCAAAAACAAGAAATACCTGAAAAAATGTGAAGATGACATCATCATCACATTTTTTCAGGTATTTCTTGTTTTTGGGGTAGCAGGGTCCGTAAAAATTATGCTAAGTGGGTACTCATTGGATGCAGAATTTAATTCCGCATCCAACGAGCTCTCCCGATCGAAATTTGAGTAAAAACACGGGGAGATATGTCAAAAATACAAACAAAAAAGTAATTTTTTTCTTTTCTTCCTCCAAAATTAATAAATATTATTTTATTATTTTAACAATTATTTTATTAATTCTTTTGAGGAGGCCCATTTTGAGTTGAAATCTCCTCTAATGGATAATTACATAATTCCTTATACTAGCCCATTTTTTGGTTAAATGGTTATTTATGAACAACTTATTCTTAAGATTGTGTATAACTGGTCTCCATGATTTGTTCTAAATCAACCCATCATCTTTATTGAAATTTTTAGCGTGCTTCTTAATTTCTATTGTTTGCTCCTGATGATGGAATCATATGTGTAGTCTGAAATGTATGTTGAGTACAAAAATTGCACATAGGTTTTTCCATATTAATCTGCAAAATATGTCTTCTATCTATGAAAATATGATTGAAATCATGTCAAACACATGTTTTGTTGGGTTATGATTTCAATAGGAATCCACGATCTTCGTAATCCCACACTAGATATTGTGATTTTAGAGCATGTTCCATACTTATTCATCTTTAGAATCTTCCTCAAGGTCCACTTCTTCTTCTTTGCATGTGCCTGAGGTTTCTCCTGTTCCATCTGATTCATCAATAACACTTGTATTTGTTTGTGAATTTTCAATCATTTCTTCATTATTTGATGCCTTTTCTTCTAGTTTATGATCAACAATATTTGGTTCTAAAGTCATGAGGAAAGATTCCTTTTGTGTAGAGGTTTCGTAGCTTGTCCCAAATTTCTTTGGTTGAAGTACACTTTCCAATAATTTTTATTTTCACCGACTCAGATAATCTCTCCTGGATGGCATCTAATTCCATTTTGTTGGTCCTTTTTAGTTCTTTCTTGGTTGCAGTCTTCGATGATCTATTTGAGGGATATAACTAGTAATAATTGAGTTCCAAACATAATATCCCATTGCCCCTAGTAATGTCTTCATTCTTCCGCTCCATACTTCTTAACCCATCTCCTCAAATAGAGGTGGTATGTTAAGATGAAAATCTAGGAGTGCTACACAGATATTCCTTCCAATGGTTAAACTGTCCCGAAGGAACCAAACCTGATACCAATTGTTGGAACACTCAATAGTAGTAGGGGGCAATGAATCAACATTGAGCAATTTTTACCAATTTAAATTTTAGCACGTCATGTAATCATTGCAAATCAACATCACATAAAATATACATAGTACACAAGTTGTAACATGGAGAACCCTAAGATGGAAAAACCACAAAAGATATTTATTTATTATTCATTCATTACAATTTCAGGCTAGTCCGACATGGGAGGGACACCCATCTTGGATGCAAGCTACAACTTGCACACACACATATTTCAACCTATTTACAACAAGAACCCACTCACTAATTTGGTGAAAGCTTCAACCCTCACTACAAGATCCAACTTGCAAAAATAAATTCAACATATTGCAACCAACTCCAACTAACTGGTTTAGTGAAGAATCTGACCTTCATAAGCAAGATTGATGCAGGAGCATAGGCTCATGAAGATGAAGTTATCCATGACTTCACCAAAGATATATGAGCCCTAAGGATACCTAGAGTCTCACACATGTATAAGTTTGTTTTATTTATCTTAAAGCTAAATAAAATGGATAATGATACTAACCCTTTCCACATGTAATAGCTAGAACGGAGTTAGTTGGTGAGCAGAGTGATTGTAGAGGTTAGTTAATGAGCCACTAATAAGTCATAGGGGTTAGTAGAGTCAAATAAGGACTTAGTTCCTTCTTATAGGATCTGGAAACAGAATCCTCTTGTATTTAATTCAGTTTGAGTTATTTTCTTAGATAGCTTAGTTTAGCTTATAGAGCTTGTTATCTCGCAGAAGCTTTGGTTAGCCCATAGAGCTTGGGTAGCTCAAATAATATTGTTTAGCTCACAGAGATTGAGAGGGAGAGGAATTCCACATTGAATGTGATGAACGATAGAGGGAGGTTTGGAATAAATTCATTCCTGGAGTAAACAAAGATTTCATAGTGGCATAATCTTTGTGTAATTATTATTCTGTTTGAATGTATGATTTTATGCACATATGAATGAATGCTTGATTTGGTTGATAAGCATGTGTATGTTTGCACTTCTAAATCTGATATAAGTGTAGGAATTTGAAATCGTCTATGAGAAACTTTGAAGGAGAGAATTGATCCTTCTAGTGATCAATTCAGCGAATATTATAGAGCATTGAACATGCATCTTTAATTAATTTATGGTTGAAATCAACATATCAACGGATGAGAACAATTCCACTGAATGAAATAACGCTTGAGATAAGTGTTGAGAACCAGAAGTGATCGTGGATAAAGCCTTTTTGATCAACAGCAGAGATCGATCTTGGAAGAAGATCGACAGAGGCAAAGTATTCTGCTGGGTGAAACTGACGGAAGGTTAACACAATTGATGTACATGAAATTTTGTTTAAATTTGCTTTATTGAGTTTGAGTTCCACTATCGATTGAGATTTGACGGTCATCAGCTTTTCCCCTGATCCTACTAGCAAGGTGGTTAAGAGAAAAGGCTGGACGCGGAATTCTTATGTCACCCAGTTCGCTTTCAATTTGAAGTCTGTTCTTTATTGAACGCTGCCTGGGATATTGGTCAGGTTGGTTAATTTAGTAGTTCTACTAAAGTTAGAACCAGCTAAATTGGATACCAATCTCTCTAAATACTGCTAGAAGGGGATCGTGGCATCATAGTGGTATCAGAGCATAAAAGGGATTCTGCATGAAGGTATGAGAGTGTGGTCACAATAATTCTTGTTTACGAAAGATTGTGAATTGTTAGTTTATGAGGTTGCAGTAGTTTTTCTGTATGAAAGGAAAGGTTATTTTTACTCATGTATTACTAACAGATTCAAAGAAAGTCATTAGTGACAGGAAAATTGTATCTAGTAGTGAATTGTTGTGCCAGGAGATGGAAGTCAGAGTTAGAAGAGGTCAGGGCCAATGAGGAAGACCTGTTTCCAATGCAGAATTGAGAGAGGAGATAAGAGCAAGGCTGGAAGCCTTAGAAACTGGCATACATCATGAGCACATTGGAGATACAAGTGATGAAGAGATACCTGAAGAGGAGGAGGAAAAAATTGTTGAAACTCTTGAGCCAAGAATGTTTAGGTATATTTTTGGTGCAGGTTCTAGTTCAAGAGATGATGTGCCATTCTACAATGGAAGCTTGGATCCAAAAGAGTTGATTGATCGGATCAATTCTATGAAAAAACACTTCGACTATGCTAAAGTGAAGGAGGACATGCAAGTTATGTTGTCATAAGGTTAAAAGGGCATGCATCATTGTGGTGGGATGCTGTGCAATAGGAAAGGATTTTAAAGAACAAATCCAGGATCAATAGTTGGAACAAGATGACAACTAAATTGAAAGGTAAATTTCTTCCTAAGGATTATAAGTTGATTTTGTTTAGTCAAATGCAAAATCTTAAGCAAAATTTAATGAAAGTTAGGGAGTATACTGAGGAATTTTATAAGGTAAATATCAGATCTGGACATAAGGAAGACACACATGATAGGGTATCTAGGTACATTAATGGTCTAATATTTTAGATACAAGTTGAATTGGGTTTGTTGTTATTAAGATTTGTTAAGGAAGCATATCAGGTTGCTTTGAGAGCTAAGGAGAAGCTGATGAGAAAATATAGTCAGAAAGCAAAGGCGAGAGGCTCTGGAGGAAGGGAACAACAACAGAAAGGTGAAGCTAGCAATTCAAATCAGCAAATACAGTCTGACAGAACTAATGATAACATAGGTGGAAGAAATTCTTCAAGGCAAAGAGGCAGAGGAAGAGGTGGACAAGTAAGATGTTACACATGACTTACAAGAGGATTGTGAATGATTGGAAATTTGAATATGAGGTAAAATTAATTTCACAAGTAAATTATTTTGAAATTGAAATGACTAACAAGGTGTGCACTGATTGGCTGAAGGAGAGAAAAAACCAACCAAGATATGTTAAATGCAAGCATGGAATTGATGGAGGAAGCACAATATGAATTCAAAATGGATGATGGAAAGTTTACGGTTAAAGAAATCACTAAGGATAGTGATGTCATAGAGGAAAGAAGAAGGGAAGAAGGCCAAAGGGTTCCGACATAGAATTATTGGATGAAAGATGTATTTATGTTAATATATTTTATGTTTTCTTATATGACAGGATATTTGATTAATCTATGTACAGATGAAGGAGAACTAGTTGACAACTTGTTTGTAGGTCAAAGGAAGGAGAAACTTGAATGTTCAAAGAATTCTGAACATATGCTGGAAGAACCAAAGAACCAGTTGTAAGAAAGTGCTAGAAAACATGGCTGAAGGGACTGTTCAAAATGAGAACACTGCCCAAGATTATCTCTTGGGTATCTGTTGTAAACCTACAGAAAAACAACAGGGAGGGAGCTCATCGATAGGAACCATGAAGAGTTTCAAGTTGGGGAGTCTGATGCAGGAGCATAAGCTCATGAAGATGAAGTTATCCATGACTTCACCAAAGTTAGTTGAAACCTAAGGAGACCTAGAGTCTCACACTTGTATACATTTGTTTTATTTATATTAAAGCTGAATAAAATGGATAAGGATACTTGATCCTTTCCACATGTAACATCTAGAACAGAGTGATTGTAGCCATTAGTTAATGAGTCACTGATGAGTCATAGGGGTTAGTAGAGTCAAATAAGGACTTTGTTCCTTCTTATAGGATCTAGAAACAAAATCCTCTTGTATTTAATTCAGTTTGAGTTATTTTCTTAGATAGCTTAGTTTAGCTTACATAGCTTGTTATCTCGTAGAATATTTTATTAGCTCATAGAGCTTGGGTAGCTCGAATAAACCTGTTTAGCTCACATAGCTTGAGAGGGAGAGGAATTCCACATAACATGTGATGAACGATAGAGGGAATTTTGGAATAAATTCATTTCTAGAGTAAATAGAGATTTCATAGTGGTACAATATCCGTGTAATTATTCTTATGTTTGAATGTAGGATTTTATGCATATACGAATGAATGCTTGCTTTGGTTGATAAGCATGTGTATGTTTGCATTTCAAATTTTGATATAAGTGTAGGAGGTCAAAATCACATGTGAGAAAAATTGCAAGAGAGAATTGATCCTTCCAGTGATCAATTCAGCGAAGATTATAGAGCGTAAATGAATGTGCATATTTGATAGATCTATGGTTGAGATCAGCAGGTCAATGATTGAGAACAATTCTGCTGAATGAAATAACACTTGAGATAAGCGCTGAGAACCATAATTGATCATGGATAAATCCCTTTTGATCAATGACGAAGATTGGTCTTGGAAGAAGATCGACGACGGAAAAGTATTCCGCTGGGTGAAAGTGACGGAAGGTTAACACAATTGATGTGTGTGGGATTTTGTTTAAATTTGCTTTATCAAGTTTGAGGTCCACTGTCAATCTAGATCTGATGGTCATCAATGAATCTGTTGATCCTACTATCAAGGTGGTTAAGAGCAAAGGTTGGACGTGGAATTCTTATGCGATCCATTTCATTGTCAATTTGAAGTCCACTCTTTATCGAGCGCTACCTGGGATATTGGTTAGGTTGGTTAATTTAGTGGTTCTGCTAAAGTTAGAACCGATTAAATTGGATATCATTCTCTCTAAATACTGCTAGAAGGGTAGCTTGGCATCAGAGTGGTATCAGAGCAGAAAAGGGATTCTGCGTGAAGGTATGAGAGTGTGGTAATAATAATTCTTGTTTCTGAAAGATTGTGAATTGTTAGTTTATGACGTTGGAGTATTTTTCTGTATGAAAGGAAAGGTTATTTTTACTCCTGTATTACTAATAGATTCAAAGAAAGTCATTAGTGACAGGAAAATTGTATCTAGTAGTGAATTGTTGTGCCAGGAGATGGAGGTCAGAGTTGGAAGAGGTCAGGGCAGGCGATTAAGACCTGTTTCCAATGTATAATTGAGAGAGGAGATAAGAATTCTGAGAGAAAGCATGGAAGCCTTAGAAACTGGCATACATCATGAGCAGACTGGAGATACAAGTGATGAAGAGATACCTAAAGAGGAGGAGGAAACAATTGTTGAAACTCCCGAGGTAAGAATGTTTAGGTCTATTTTGGTGCAGGTTCTAGTTCAAGAGCTAATGTGCCATTATACAATGGAAGCTTGGATCTAAAAGAGTTAATTGATTGGATCAATGCTATGAACAAACACTTCGACTATGCTAAAGTGTAGGAGGACATGTAAGTCATATTTTTTATCAAAAGGTTAAGAGGGCATGCATCATTGCGGTGGGATGGTGTGCAAGAGGAAAGGATTTTGAAGAACAAAGCCAGGATCAATAGTTGGAACAGAATGACAGCTAAATTGAAAGGTAAATTTCTTCCTAAGGATTATAAGTTGATTTTGTTTAGGAAAATTAAAAATATTAAGCAAAAGTCAATGACAGTTAGGGAGTATACTGAGGAATTTTATAAGTTAAATATTAGATATGGACATATGGAAGACACACCTGAGAGGGTAGCTAGGTATATTGATGGTCTAATATTTTATATACAAGTTGAATTTGGTTTGTTGTCATTAATATCTATTGAGGAAGCATATCATGTTGCTTTGAGGGTCGAGGAGAAGCTAATGAGAAAACAGAGTCAGAAAGAAAAGATGAGAGGCTTTGGAGGAAGGGAACAACAACAGAAAGATGAATCTAACAGTTCAAATCAGCAAATACAGACTGACATAACTGATGATAACATAGGTGGAAGAAATGCTTCAAGTGAAAGAAGCATAGGAAGAGGTGGACAAGTAAGATGTTACAGATGTGGGCATGTTGGCCATATGTCATGGGATTGTCCTGAGAATGTCGCAAGATAGAGAGGAGCATAAGTAGTGAGAGATGAACCTGAAACTCCAAAGGAATTAGAGGTGGCTATGAATTACCCTGAACAGGGTGAATCCTTGTTGTTGAAAAGGGTAATTGATGAGTCAGCTCAAAGGAGGAGCTTTTTTAAGATAGTTTGCAAAGATGAAGGTAAGTGCTGCAAGTTGATTATTGATAAGTGTAGTACTGATAATTTGGTGTCTACAAAAATGGTGGACAAGCTGAATTTAAAGAGGCCAGTGCATCCAAAACCATACAGAGTTGCATGGATGCATAATGATCATCAATTTCTTGTGAGTGAACAATGCTAAGTAAAGTTTCATATTGGAAGTTATCAAGATGAGGTAAAATGTGACATCATAGAAATGGATGCTTCTCATGTTTTATTAGGAAGGCCTTGGCCATTTGACAGAAAATCAGTTCATGAGGGAAAGAGGAATGTCCATTCCTTTGAAATGAATGGAAAGAAACATAGTCTTCATCCAATCAATGGTAAGCAAGAGGAAGTCAGTAGTGAATTACTGATGATGACTAACAAGAGGATTGTGAATGATTGAAAAGCTGAAGATGAGGTAAAATTAATTTCACAAGTAAATGATTTTGAAATTGAAATGACTAACAAGGTGTGCACTGATTGGTTGAAGGAAAGAACAGACCAACAGGAAATGTCAAGTGCAAGCATGACATTGATGGAGGTTTGAAGTCAAAAAGGATGATGGAAAGTTTACAGTTAAAGAAATCACTAAGGATAATGATGTGATAGAGGAAAGCAGAAGGGAAGAAGGCCAAAGAGTTATGACACATAATTCTCAGATGAAAGATATATTTTTGTTAATATATTTTCTGTTTGCTTATGTTACAGGAAATTTGATTAATCTATGTGGAGATGAAGAAGAACTAGTTGAAAACTTGTTTGCAGTTAAAAGGAAAGAGAAACCTGAATGTTCAAATAAGTATGAACATATGTTGGAAGAACCAAAGGACCAGTTGCAAAGACAGTGCTGGAAAACATGGTTGAAGGGATTGTTCAAAATGAGAACATTGCCCAAGATTATCTCTTGGGTATCTACTGGAAACCTACATAAAAACAGCAGGGAGGGAGCTCATGGACAGGAGCCCATGAAGAGTTTCAAGTTGGGGAGTATGACATAGGAGCATAGGCTCATGAAGATGAAGTTAACCATGACTTCACCAAAGTTAGTTGAACCCTAAGGAGACCTAGAGTCTCACACATGTATAAGTTTTTATTTTATTTTATGTTAAAGTTGAATGAAATAGATAAGGATACCCGATCCTTTCCACATGTAACGGCTATAACAGAGTTAGTTGGTCAACAAATTCATTGTAGGAGTTAGTTAACAAGTCACTGATGAGTCATAGGGGTTAGTAGAGTCAAATAAGGACTTAGTTCCTTCTTATAGGATCTGGAAACAAAATCCTCTTATATTTAATTCAGTTTGAGTTATTTTTTTAGATATCTTAGTTTAGCTTACAGAGTTTGTTAGCTCACAAAATATTTGGTTATCTCATAGAGCTTGGGTAGCTTGAATAAAATTGTTTAGCTCACAAAGCTTGAGAGGGAGAGGAATTCCACATAGCATGTGATGAACGATAAAGGGAGGTTTGGAATAAATTCATTCCTGGAGTAAACAGAGATTTCATAGTGGCATAATCTATGTGTAATTATTATTCTGTTTGAATGTATTATTTTATGCCCATATGAATGAATGTTTTCTTTGGTTGATAAGCATGTGTATGTTTGCACTTCGAATTTTGATATAAGTGCAATAGGTAGAAATTGTCTATGAGAAACTTTGCAAGAGAGAATTGATCCTTCCAGTGATCAATTCAATGAAGATTACATAGTGTAAATGAACATGCATCTTTGATAGATCTATGGTTTAGATCAACAGATAAACGGCTGAGAACAATTCTGATGAATGAAATAACACCTAATATAAGTGTTGAGAACTAGAAGTGATCGTGGATAGATCCTTTTTTATCAACGACAGAGATCGATCTTGGAAGAAGATTGACGGCAGAAAAGTATTCCGCTGGGTCTAAGTGACACAAGGTTAACACAATTGATGTACTTGGAATTTTGTTTAAATTTTCTTTATCGAGTTTGAGGTCCACCATCGATCCAGATATGACGGTCATAGGTGATTCTGTTGATCCTACTAGCAAGGTGGTTAGGAGCAAACGCTAGACGTGGAGTTCTTATGTGATCCAGTTCACTGTCAATTTGAATTATGCTCTTTATTGAGCGCTACCTGGGATATTGGTCGGGCTGGTTAATTTAGTGGTTCTGCTAAATTTAGAACCGACTAAATTAGATATCATCCTCTCTAAAGACTACTAGAAGGGCAGCTTGGCATCAAATATCGAACTTGCATACCAACTCCAACCGGTCATTTGGATGAGGACACTAGTCCTCTTGAGCACCAAATAAACTCCCCTAAACCACCTTGCCACCCTAAAGTGAAAATATAAATTAATTTGTAATACACATATGCAAGTTCAACTATCAAACTTTGTATTCAAGATTCATTATGTTGTTTATGTACCTTCACAACTATTTCTACGCTTACTTCATTGATCATTAATTCACAACCCTTTATTATTCTCTTCCTACAATATCCATATACATGCTTTTCCCTCTGTTTCACAGTTATCACATTCATATTGAATTAATTAATAATTTCTCTGCCATTCTATTATATCTAAGTGAATATGAATATATATTCATATTCGGGATATCCTTAATCAATATTCAAACTAAATCACAATCATGGACTTGTAGTTGCCACTTTTTTGTCTTCCAATCATGTACCTTATGATCATTTAGCCAATCTTGCCATCTGAATCTTGTCTCCATATATCCTCAAAACCTCAACAATCTCAGTTAGATAATCAATGTTTTCTTGGCATAGAAGTGCATCTGAGTTGTTTCAAAGATTTGATTTCAAGCATACTCTGCCTTGGCATTAAAGGAGCAACATTTCCAAAGACCTATATTTTGCATTCCTTCCTTTGTAGCATAATTGTGGTTCCATGATAAGTTTTCCTCCACTCATAAAATTGAAAACAACTATGGACACTACATAATTTGCAAACAATTCACACTGCGATTTCACTTCATTTTCATACTTCCAATGTTTGCAGTCACTTATAAGTGGTTTTTGAGAGCATTCAACAAGGATTCAAGATACTATGATTTCAAAGCATGTTCTGTTAAGCCCTAAATCTTGGGCACATTTCCCCCTATAGTGTGGCACTTTACCCCCTATATGGTGGTGTATTACATATTATTGATGTATTATAGGGTCTATTAGTGGGTCTATTAGTTGTTATTGGACACCTGTGTCTCCTATATATAGGAAGGAGATATTTTCATTTGAGTAAGCATTGTATATTGTCTTGTCTTGGGTACACAATACATTGTGTAAGAAGGTTCCTCCCTCGAAGATGATTGTTATTCATATCTATTGTTAATTTTTAACATGCGTATTACTCTCTTCTTGTCAATATCTGCTCTTTTTATGCTATTTCTAGGACTTGGTTGCATAACATTTGGTGTCGGAGCTCTTTCCTCAAGACTGGCTTCGGTAAAACGAGTCATCTTGGAATTTTTGCTACAAATTTTTTTATGCAATAATTCAGAGATATAGCTTAAAAATACACTTCTAAAATAGGTTGATCTATATCTATTCCAAATTTCAAATCCTGATCCATTACAATTTTGGAGATATTCGTAGAGGAATCTAGGGTTTTTTACTAGTCCAAAACCTAGTCTAAAAAAGGTGTTATGGGGAAAAAGGTCATATCTGAGGCATCCAAGATCCACATTGAGTGAAACCTATTCCATATGAAAGAAGACAGACCAGGGTATCCATGGTAGGATTTTTATCTTCAAAAACAAAATATTGGAAATGTGGCATACCATATAAGTTCGCTCTTCTAGATAGGCCAAAAATACAAAGTTTTGGGAGATTGCAATAATTTTTAATTGAAACATCAAAATTAGGTCATACCTATGGAAATAGAAAGAGGAAACATCAAGGTAACACAAGCCTAATTTTTAGACTCAGAGAAGTTGAAAATCAAATTTTATCTCAGTTACAAGTCTACCCTAAAATAGTCTTCCAATTAGGGTAAACGGGTGTTCTAGCGAAAAAGGTCATATATGAGGCATCCGAGATCCAAATTGAGTGAGACCTATTGCATCCAAAATAATATGGGCCAGGGTATTTGTGGTAATATTTTCAGCTACATAAACAAAATATTGGACACATGGCATACAATACAAATTTTCTCTTCTCGATAGGCCAAAAATAAGAAGTTTTGGGAGGTTTGAAATAACATTTTATTGGCACATACAAATTAGTTCATATCTATAGAATCATAAAGTGGACACATAAAAATACAAAAGGCCTAATTTTTAGACCCAGAGGAGCTGAAATTCCATTTTTTCCTCAGTTTCAAGTCTACCCTAAAACAATCTTCCAATAAGGGTTTGAAAAGAGGTGTTCTATGGAGAATTGTTATATCTAGATCATCCCATATCCAAACTGAGTGAGACCTATTGCATAAAAAAGAATGCTGACTATAGAATCTGTGGTATATGTTTTAGACTTAAATTTGAAATATTGGACACTTGGAATACCGTACAAATTCTCTCTTCTGGATAGGAAATAAATAAAAGTGTTGGGAGAATTGAATTATATTTTTACTAGAGCATCCAAATTCGGTCAGACCTATAGGATCAGAAAGAGGACACATCAGGACACCAAAATATGAAGTTGCAAACCTATAGGAGATGAAATTTTAAATTTATCTTAGTCGAAGTAAACCATAAAACAATATTCCAATCAAGGTTTGAAGAGGGAAAATATATAGTTCAAGCAATGGTAGATTGCATAAAGCACATACAAGTAGTCTTCAAATAATGAAGATGTTCAAAAACATGATGAAAATGAGGGATATTGGAAGAAGGAAAAATCATATGGGAACTTTAAAAAATCATTGAAAAAAGGACTAGAAAACTATGAAATCAAGCTATTATTAAGTACCTCATCAAGTGTAAGAACTTACCAGCTGCAGATTCAACACGGGAAGACAACGCTTTCATACATATGCATCCACAACTACCCAAATGTTGAGTACACCATTTGTGGGGAGGGGCATGTTAATCCCTAAATGTTGGGCACAATTCCCCCTATAGTGTGGCACTTTACCCCCTATATGGTGGTGTATTACGTATTATTGATGTAGTCTAGGGTCTATAAGTTATTATTAAACACCTTCGTCTTCTATATATACGAAGGATATATTTTCATTTGAGTAACCATTGTATATTATCTTGTATTGGGTACACAGAACATTGTGTAAGGAGGTTCGACCTCCCTCGAAGAGGATTTCTATTCATCTCCATTATTCATTATTAATGCGTGTATTACTCTCTTATTTTTTGTTTATACACTTTTTATGCTATTTATGGAACTTAGTTGCATAACATGTTCCATACTCGCGGTTTCATATCATCACTCCAATAATTAGTATATTGTTATCCTTTAAATTCTTTGCTCAAACGATATACCTTCTTTTGAACATATGAAAGATAAAACAATGACCATAATAATTCAAGAATAGAGATACATACGGTTTCTTAATCTTACTATCTATCATTTATACAAAATTGCAACAAAATGAGTAGAGATACCATAACTACTCATTTTTTTTTATTAATTGTATTTTCAATTTTTGTTTGACCTTGTTGGTTGTTATAAGTGGATGATATCTTCATTTTTTTCTTTCTACTATAAACAAAATTTTTAGGATCCTCAACATTCAACACAAACTACACAATCTCTATTCCTCTCAACTTATAACTAGAATTTTACCTAATTACAAGAGATCAAGCTTTCATGATGACATGATTGACTTTAATAATGCAAATACATAATGAGCAAGTTGTTGAATGTTTGCAAGCACATTGGATATTAGCACCAACAAAAATGGTGGAGGAAACACTCTTGCATAGTTTGATTATGAATTTAATGCATTTTCTAGAGTAATAATAAATGTCAATGCAAAAGTTGATTTGTTCAGTTTAAACGTTACTATATTTGAGTTAAAACCACACCATTTTTATGTTGACAAAATGTAATTATTGAATTTCACATGTAGATGTGAATATAAATGGTGATTAAACAATTGCTAATCCATGAAAATCAAATATGAACATGTTTATAAATGCATTGATCAAATGGTGAGATTTTGTGATTGTAAAATTAATGCCATGTTTTCCTTGATATCGAAAGTGGATTATGCATTTCTTTATATTATCTTGTCAGTGATTGTTGCTTAGACTTTGAGAACAACCATTTCATTGTAGTGCACTTATCAATGTACATGCACAATATTATAGTTGTGTTTTAGTTTACATATTATGGACAAGTAAAGTTCTCACTTGACATTGTTACTAAACTAGTTAGCTTGTGCCATTGTTGTAATTGAGTTATATTTGACAATTTTTTAGATAAAATTTATATTGGATCAACAACAATATGGATGCTACTATAGTGTAGTTTTAGTTGTAATGGTATGAGAAAAAAAATTATAACATGACAATGGTAAACTAGTTAAATTGAGCCATTGTTATAATTTAGTTATGTTTAACAATTTTTGGGAGAAAATTTTTGTCACTATAGTTTTAGTTGTAATGGTATGAGAAAAAAAATTATAACATGACAATGGTAAACTAGTTAAATTGAGCCATTGTTATAATTTAGTTATGTTTAACAATTTTTGGGAGAAAATTTTTGTTGGATGAGCAACAATATGGATGCTACTATAGTGGAGTTTTGGTTGGCATATTTCAGTAGAAAAAAAAGTTATAACTTGATAATGGTACTAGATTCATTAGCTTGTATTGTTTTTATTGTAATTGAGTTATGTTTGGTGAATTATGAGCTAGAAAATTTCTACAAAATGGGCAATTAAAATTAGGTGGTTGTGCATAGGAATACACAAAAAAAATATGTTGTTCTCTAATATATTTCACTATATGATGTTTATCTATATAATAATGATACAAATTGAAAATGTTACCTCAAATGTTATAC
Organism: Pseudotsuga menziesii; assembly: GCA_001517045.1. Classification (NCBI taxonomy): domain Eukaryota; kingdom Viridiplantae; phylum Streptophyta; class Pinopsida; order Pinales; family Pinaceae; genus Pseudotsuga; species Pseudotsuga menziesii. The sequence goes on from LPNX010350792.1 coordinate 23,558, forward strand.
ATCTCTTCAAGTTAAAAAATTCTCTTATATTGAAATCCATGAAATATAACTACAATGCATTAAAGAAAGTTAACAACGAAAAATATGGACATATAATTATGGTCCAAGTGTAAATTAGTTTGAAGCAGGAGAGCATGATATAGATGGTTGATTCTTGTTAGATTGTCTCAAAACTCCATCGTGCCAAGAAGATTAAAAGCAATTGTTCAAGTATTCTATTATGCATATATCTTTGCTAGAAAAGGCGGAGTAATGCACTCAATTTTAGTATAGACCATTAAAATAGAACTAGTTCTCAAAGTGATATGGAAAAAAATTAAAATGACTATCTAAATTTTGGAGATGAAAAGCTAATATACAAATTTATAAACTTTAAACGTTAAAGTATTTTAGTCTTTTTTTAGTCTCAATTTCACGAGTTTTAGTCTTTTTTTAGTCTCAATTTCACGAGTTAACAAAAATCATGCCAATTGCAGAAAATATTTATGAAATCTATGTATAAGTTTTTAATACTTGTTTGTTTTAATTTTGGATGTAAAGACTTCATCCATTGTGCTTGACAACTTTTTAAACTTCTAATAACTTAAAAATTAATTTTTTCTCAAAGTTTGAGTATAATATATAATATTTAGAATCACGATAAATTGAAGGTGAATATTTATATTTTCCTAAGAATGTCAAACAAATTTTGGAGATGAATATGGAAAAACTTGTGTGTAATTTTTGTAATCAATGTATATTTCAGGCTACACTACCGAGGCTATCATTAGGAGGATGATATATCCTCGGAATGAGAGGCTAAGATTCCAAATAAAAACCAATCCTAATTTTTGGCAGTCAACTAAAACTAGTGTCGACTAGTTTCACACTTAATGAGAAAACCAATTACACAATGTCTTAGTTAGACTAGCCCATTTTTTGGTTTTGGTTATTTATGGACAACTTATTCTTAAGATTGTGTATAACTGGCCTCCATGATTCTCTCTAAATCAACCGATTGTCTCTATTGAAATTTTTAGGGTGCTTCTTAATTTCTACTGTCTGCTTCTGATCATGGATCATATGTGTAGTCTGAAATGTATGTTGAGTATAAAAATTGCACATAGGTTTTTCCATATTAATCTCCAAAAGATGTCTTCTACCTATTCAATTTGATTGAAAGCATGCCAAACATATGTTTGGTTGGGTTATGATTTCAATAGGAATCCATGAGCTTCTTAATACCACACTAGATGCATAACACTTAGAGAATGGAAGGAAAGGCCTCAAGGCCTCAATATAGGGTTTGTATTGGATAGACTTAGGAAATTAAGTCAATATTTAAATTTAGTCTAGATGGTGTAGTGAAAGTAAAAAGGTCCTTACTAGAGTAGCATTGTGCATGTCCCATTCCAACATATTTGTATTGATGCAGAATAGACAATGGAAGTAAAGGCCTCAACAAGGGGTATGTATCGTAAAGACTTGGGAATGTAGTCAATACATAGATTTAGTCTGAATAGTGTAGTGAATGTAAGGGGGTTTGCTGGCATTGAAACTACCAATGTGACAAAGATATTTTCTAATTAAATTATATCATTTCTACAATATTGTCAATCTATATATAGAAATTTGTTCAATGCTTCTACGTTGCAATAAAATTTTCCTATTTTATAAAACAACAATAATAAAAACACATTCTATACTCACATCAACAAAAGTTTTATTTGAAAAAATAAAAACATGCACAAACATATTATCATATTATAAAATTGATAAGATAATTACTTGTAAATGTCAAACACATTTTGGAGATTAATATGGAAAAACTTGTGTGCAATTTTTGTAATTAGTGTATGTTTCAGACTACACAACTAAGTCCATCATTATGAGGATGATATCTCCTTTGAATGAGAGTCTAATATGTAAAATGAAAACTAAAACCTAATTTTTGGGAGTCAACTAAAACCAATGTCGACTAGTTTCACAATTAATGAAGACAGGAAATTACACATCGTCTTAGTTAGACTAGCACATTTTTTGGTTTTGGTTATTTATGGACAACTTATTCTTAAGATTGTGTATAAATGGTCTCCATGATTCGCTCTGAATCAACTCATCGTCTCTATTGAAATTTTTAGGGTGCTTCTCAATTTATTCTCTATGCTCCTGTAATGCCCGGACGGTAAGCGTCGAGTATGTGTAATGTTAAAATTTTGATTATTAGTGGCACTAGTGCCTAGAATATGGGATATGGATATTATTATTATTATTATCATTATCATTATACTTATCTATAACTAAATAATGTCTCAACATGGACAACAATTTTTCTAGGGGTCGGGGTTCCACATGTGAAGGGGTTAGGGTTAGGAGCTACGACTCCCCCTAATAGTACTCTAGTCTTCCTAATTTCGATGTTATTGGACCATGGTGGTCCTATTTTTTCTAATTAATGTTTTTCATACACTCATACAAACATGCACTCATGCATCCATGCATCCATGCACCATGCATCCATGCACCACATGAATTGATGCACCATGCATAATGCACCATGAAGCATGCACCATGTACCATCAACCATGCACCATGCACAATGCACCCTAGTACTCTAGTGAACTGGAGTAGTTATCATTCAGTTAGATTCAATTTGGTTAATTGGGAGTTGTCCTCAGTTAATTGGTGTCTAAAGTTAGTGGTATTAGGTTAATGAGACGAATTCAAGTCATCCTTAGTTAATTTGAGAATTTTTGGGTCAATTCTAATTATACTGAGTGCATGGAAGTGAATTTGGAAAATTTGAGTCAGTAGGTAGAATTCAAGTTCCCTTCATGGAAGGGGAGTATTTTAAGGGCAATTTAAGTCAATTATGGTGGGTTTGAATCAATGTTGAAAATTTTGAGTTATCTAGTGGATGGGAAAGTGTTTTCAATTGGTTTAGATTCGACATTAGTGGATTCAAGTTACTCAATTAAGAATTTGAATGGGTCAATCAGTGGTCTTAAGGAGCACTCCATGATTGAGATTTTTTTCTCAATGGTCTCTAGTCAATATCTTGGAGGCAATTCTAATTAGCCTAAAGAGATTTGAATTTCTCAATAGGTCATTCATTATTTCATTGTTGAGTTTATTGGTGAGGGAAAAGAGTTGCTCTGACAAGAATGTGAATGCCAAAGGAGAGTTTGGCATGATACCGTGCACACATTTTTACAACAATTGTATTGCAAGGAATGGAGATCCCGTGAGGAGAGTTTATTGATATAGTGGAGAGATTGCTCTCCCTTTATTTCAAACACTTGAGGGGAGGGATTGAAATTGATTCTATTCTATTTCATTGATTCTTTCATTCATTGAGGAAGGGTGGATTGTTCATGCCATGATTGCTGAGAGTTAGGTAATCTTGTGAGCTTGGGATCCCATGTATGCTCTACTATGTGTGTTAATTGTGTGCTTCAAGCAAAGGATATTGGCCGTGTTTGGAGTAATCCTGATAAACTCTGGTATAGTTCCTCTGTGTCTGCCACTTGTCTCTGTCGTGATCCCGCACATAAATCCTGATCGTGAATGGTGATGTCCCGAGGGAACTAGGAGGTGAAGGGATTACCATTTAACCTAGTAGTGGGGTGGAGTAAGTAGGCGGTGAGGGATTAAGTTATGCATTCTCATACTAATATTTTCTTGAGTATGGTATAGTTTTGTGGTGTCTACCACTTGTCTCTGTCCTAGACCTGTAGATAAATCCTGATGGTGAATATCAATGTACTGAGGGACCTAGAAGGTGAATGGATTACCATTTTGGTGATGTCTTGAGGGACCTAAAAGGTGAATGGATTACCATTTTGGAGATATCATGAGGGGCCTAGAATATGAAGGGATTACCATTTCACCTAGTAGTGGGGTGGAGTAAGTGGGTGGAGAGGGGAACAACCATATGGAATAAATTATTGTGTTTGTGTCACTTGGGCTGTGGGCCTGAGTTTTATGCTTAGAGATAGAGTTATAAGAATCCCTAACCATGTGAATTCCAATACCTCATCATGGGGGTAACTTTCACAAGTAGATTGGCTTGATATTGGCTAAGGCTGGGAGAAAAGTTTTCTAATGGATGCTAGTTGTGCCTTTATAAAATATAAGTATTTATGTTATTTATAATATTTATATATGTTGTTGTACCTGTTCCCATGGAGGCCAATAGATATATGTAATTATATGTTTTAAATTATATATATGGTCAGAGTGAATGGATAACCAAATGCAGATAAATTGGAAGCTCACAGAAGAGGTATGTTGATGTGTTAGGCTAGCGGTTAGTATCTAGTTTGTTTATAGAATTTATGATTATTATGAGGCATAATTTTAGGATATTCATATGGCTGTGTAAATCTATTCTAGATCATATCATCATGGGATTTATGTCTATCATTTAATGAGGAAAATTATGATCTAAATTAGTGTTATAAATATGTTATTTAAGGTAGAGTAGACTGTTGATTTAATGGAAGTTTTAGAAAGTTATTTTCTTATAGATTATGAAATTTTATGGGTATGATATTTGGACAATCCATATGGTCGTATATGGATGTATCGTATTAGGCCCCACGGGTTTATAAATTGTTAATTTCATGTATTAAATATTGTTAGGATATTTAGGCACTTAGGAGTTAGTTAAGATCAACTTGTGTAATATATCGGTTAGGTAAAGTGTGTTTCTTTAGTATGCATTTGTAAATATTCTAATCCGACGGTCACGATATGCTCTAGACATAAAGTGATTCGATGGTTCAACTTCTCTTAGATCATACCTACCATTGATCCATGGCTTAACACCCGATTAGTCCATGATCTCTATTTAAATAGAATGGAGGTTCCTTGGCTAGTTGATCGATTATGAAAAGCCCATGTAACTTTGTTTCTTTTGCATAATAAATTGCTCCAAGTAGCTATTTGGCTAGGGTCGTGGACTGTTTCCCTCTTGAGGGTTTTAACCATGTCACAAACATCGGTGTATTGATCTGTGATCTATTTGTGTGAAGTGGTTGCTCAAGGTGTTTGGTCTTTTGGGAGTACCCTATGTACCCAAACATGCTATCAGAGCGTTTATGAAGAGCTGATTTCGGTTTTGGTCAAGATATGGAACTGGTGTTGTTGGAACTTTGAAATGGTTTCTGGTTCTATATTTTTTGTGCATTTGTGGCCTGTGGGAGCAGTTCCATTATGTCTGGAGCGTCGTTTCTATTGGAAAATAGTTTTTGTTTCATCGAAAATTGTTTCCGTTTGTTCCAGAAACACCCATTTCGGCAAATCTGAAGGTATAATGTTACAGTGATGGATTTTTTTTTTTAATCTCTCATATTTCATCAGTTTTATTATTAGATCTTTACTGTTTTAGTCTCAGACTTTTGCCTTCCTTGGCTGTGTATGCTCTTTGCCGTGCACTTTGCGCAATTGCGGTGAATCAGAAACAGAAAGGGAGAGTTTTTTTTTCTTGTCTTCTCGGCTACGTATGCTCTTTGCCGTGCACCTTGTGCAATCACAACAAATCAGAAACAACAAAAAACTTGAAAATGTAGACTTTCCGGGTAAGCTAACCAAGATCTAACCCCACCCATAGAGTGGAAAAGTTTTTTTTTTGTTTTTCGTTTTTTTTGTGATTTGTAGGAAACAAAGGCAAGCACAGAAAACAAGAGAGAAGAGTAAAAAAAAAAAAAACCTTTCTCTTTCCATTCTTTTACGTACATTTTAAACTTAGCTCACCTGGTTCAAAGTTGCTTTATTCTTTGATAAGTCTTGAGTTCAAGTCTTATCTAGTTACTTTTTAGTGCATGTAATTTCTATTTTCAAGTTACTTTATTGTAAAAGTGCATCTCACATAAATTAAATAAAATAAAAAGTGAGCCACTTAAGTTTTTTAATTTATTGCCGCACTATTTAAAAGTAACATTATTGTAAAAGTGAGCATCACTTATTTTACAAAAGTGATTCACTTAAAAAGAAACTTTCTTGTAAGTGATTGTCAAAGGTTCATCTTGGGGAGAAGGGGGTTCTTTTTTTTAGTTGGACAATTTAATATCTTCCGCATCACTATTGGGGACATCTTCAACATTTTCTTTGATCAAGCATAACTTCATCATCCAGAATCAGTTTTCAGTGTTGTTTTTTTTAAACCACATATTGTTTCGAGGAAATCTCGTATGGAGGATGTTCTGCGAAGTAGGGGACTTTTCAGGATAACCTCAGGGAAAGAAATAAAACCCACTGATGATGATAAGAAAATTAAATGGGAAAATAGATGTGATGAAGCTCTTGGATTGATTGGGATGTCAATATCTACTGATTTGCGATTCCACATATCTAGAATTGGTGAACCTGATAAAGCTTGGGAAAAACTAGAATCTGTGTTTGGTAAACAGAATGAAATTCGGGGTCATCAACTTGAGAATGAGTTGATTTCATTGAATCCAAATGATTTTTCATGCATTCAAGACTATTTATCTAAGTATAAAACTCTTAGGCCAAGAATGCAAGATTAAGAAAGAAGACAAACAATGTATTTATCATATTCTTTCCAAACTTGGACCTGCATATTTTGTTTTTGTATCTACATTCTACTCCATGAAAGAATCCTTGACTGCGGCTAGCTATCAAGAGCCTAGTCTTGAATCCTTTTGTGATTCCTTAATTAGAGAGAAAGATAAGCTCATTCATCTTGGAATAATTAACAATGCAGATACATCTGGGAAATCCTTATTGTCCCAATAGAAAGAAAAGTCCAAGCCTCCCAATAAACAAAATTTTTGCAATAATAAGCCAAACAACAAGGGTCCCAAACTCTCTCAGTCAGCTCCTTCTTTAAAAAAAAATGACAAATAATCCAAGCCAAAAGGAAATAAGACTGAGCGTCATTGTAATTTTTGTGGGAAAGATAATCATGATGAATCTAAGTGTTTCAAGAACATGGCAGCCTTGGAAGCAGTAATGAAGAAGCACCACATCAGCCTAGATTCATCTTCAGAATCTACCTCTCATGGGTATGCACTTTGTGCTTCTAGTTACTCTTATACTGCATCTTCTTCTTCTACTTCAATTGAATGGCTCATTGATTATAGAGCATCTTATGATATGGCTAAAGATCAAGCTAACTTTTCTACTATGCATGAATGTAACACCAAACAAATATTTGTTGGAGATGATAGATCTCTAAATGTTGTAGGATCTAGAACAGTTCCAGTAGAAAATGGTCATTTCAGTGATGTACTATGTGTTCCAAAAATTTCCCGCAATTTGTTATCAGTCTATCAAATTACTCATTCAGGTGAAGGTAAAACTATGACATTTACACCTCACCAAGTTGTAATCAAGGATTTTAAAAATCCTCAAAATGTCCTTGCTACTGGAATTGTTGATGATATTACTAGGTTGTACAAATTTAACAACTTTGAGTCATCACCTTTTCTTTCAGTTTTTGTTGCTCATAGTGATAACTTGAGTAAACTTTTGCATGAGTGATTTGGTCACTTAAATTATCGCTCATTGCAACAACTATGTAAAGACAATATGGTGACTGGTCTTCGGATGGTATCTTGCAAGGATGGTGTTTGTTGTGGTTGTGTATTCAGAAAACATCATCGAGACAGTTTGACAAACGTGCCTCTTGGAATGCCTCGGTTCCCTTGGAGTTTGTGCATATTGACTTGTGTGGTCCTCTTCCATCTGCATCATTTTCTAGTTTCAAATATTTCTTAACTTTCATTAATCACTACTATGGACGCACTTGGGTTTACTTCCTAAAACTTAAGGGTGAAATATTTAACATGTTCTTGGCCTACAAGGCCCTTGTTGAAAAACAATCTGGTCATCAAATTATTAAGTTAAGATCTGACAATGGAGGAGAATATGTTAACAACAAGTTCACTACTTTCTGCACTAAACAAGGAATCCAACAACAACCCATTGTTCCATATACACCACAACAAAATGGTGTAGCTGAATGGAAGAAACGCACTTTAAAAGAAATGGCTAATTGTATGATCCAATCTAAGGGACTAAGTCTTCAATATTGGGCTAAGGCCATAAATTGTGAAAATTACATAGTTAATCACACACCCAGTAAATTTTTACAAGGTATAACACCAGAAGAAGCATGGAGTCAAATTAAACCAAATGTAAGTCACTTTTGTGTGTTTGGTTGTGAAGCATGGGCTCACATTCTGAATGAAAACGGAAAGCATTGCAACCTAAAAGTGAAAAGTGCATATCTGTTGGATATTCTGAAGATGTAAAAGGTTATAGACTTCTTCAGCCCCATTCACATGATATAATAATTAGAAGAGATGTTAAAGTTGATGAAAATCTCTTGGCCTGCGAGCCTAACTTGGTGGGTGTGCCATCTTTGGCCTACGAGCTTGATTCCATGATTGTGCCTTCTTCTTCTTCTTCTTCCAACTTCCTTGATAGGTTTCCAACTCCAGTTTCTCATGATGACAGTGAGGATGAAAATCCACCTCCGCTTGCTCATGTTCCTCCAGTTGCACCAGCACCAATGCTTCCTCGATGGGTCCGTTCAACATGTGAAGCCGCTGGTGATCTTGCCGGTAATCCTAGAGATCAACGTCGAACACGTTCTCAGTTTCAGCGAAACTCTTCTCTTTTGGCTCAAGTTTCCAAGAATCATGATCCAGAAACTTTTGCATAAACTTCAAGAAATCCAGATTGGGATACATCTATGGATGAAGAATATCGTTCCTTAATGGCGAACGATACTTGGGATCTTGTTCCTCTTCCAAAAGGAAGAAAAATTGTCAAATGTAAATGGATCTACAGAACTAATATGCATGAGATGGAAGTGTTGAAAGACTTAAGGCAAGGTTAGTTGCCAAAGGTTTTTCCCAAGTTGAAGGCATTGACTACAATGAAACCTTTTCTCCTGTCGCAAAAATGAATTCCATCCGCCTTGTTCTTTCCCTTGCAGCCTTACATAACTGAGAATTCCATCAAATGGATGTCAAGTCTACCTTTTTACATGGTGATTTACAGGAGAAAATTTACATGGAACAACCTCCTGGATATGTTTAAGATAACTCTAGCCTTTTCTCCTTAAGAAATCCTTATATGGCCTTAAGCAAGCTCCTAGAGCTTGGTATGCCAAAATGGATATCTTTCTCCTTGACACTGGTTTTTCTAGATGCCATTCTGACCCCAATGTCTATACCAAGAAAGTAGGAAACCATCTCATCATACTTGTTCTTTATGTTGATGATCTTATCCTTACTGGTAGTGACCCTAAACTTATAACCCATGTGAAATCCAGTCTTAAGCGAAATTTTGAAATGTCAGACTTAGGACATTTGCATTATTTTCTTGGTCTCCAAGTCTTACAAACCAAAGAAGGAATATTTCTTTCCCAGTCCAAGTATGCTTGTGACCTTCTTCATCGCTTCCACGTGGAAGACTGTAAACCAGCCCCTTCTCCCTTCCAGTTTGGAGTCAAACTTTCTGCCACTTGTACTTCCCCTGAAGTAGATGCCACCTTGTATCGTTAGCTTGTTGGTAATCTTTTATACTTGACTCATTCCCATCCTAAAATTTTCTTTGTTGTTGGTCGTGTTGCCTGTTATATGCAAACTCCTCATGAAAGTCACTGGAAAGTAGCAAAAAGAATAGTTCAATATATTCGAGGTACAATTCAATTTGGGATTCATTACAGTACAGGGGGGGAACCTTTGTTGGTTGGTTTCACTGATTCAGATTGGGCTGGCAATCCTAATGATCGAAAGTCTACTGCAGGTTATGTTTTCAGTCTGGGATCTGGACCTGTCACTTGGACTTGTAAGAAACAACAAGCTCTTGCTCTTTCTTCAGCAAAAGTAGAATATGGAGCCACAGTTAATGCTAGTCAGGAAGCTTTATGGCTTCGACGGATCCTTTCAGAGTTTGGATTCGAGCAACAATAGCCTACTCTACTTTGGTGCAACAATCAAAGTGCCATCAAGCTTGCCAAAGATCTAGTTCTACATCAATGCAGCAAACACAATGAGCTACACATGCACTTCATCAGAAATCTTGTTCATGATCGTGTTCTTGAAATGCTTTATTTCCCTACAGATGATCAAGTTGCAGACATCTTCACCAATTCTCTTACAAAATTGAATTTTTCTAAACTTCGATCTATGTTAGGAGTTCAGGAATGTGTCCTTAAGGGGGGATATGCTCTAATGCCTCCTTCCTTCTCCTAATAGTGTCACTTTTGTAAATCCTTCAATCCTATCCTAAGTTGTTCTTAAGGGGGGATGTTAGCATATTTAGACACTTAGAAGTTAGTTAAGATCAACTTGTGTAATATATCCGTTAGGTAAAGTGTGTTTCTTTAGTATGCATTAGTATGCATTTGTAAATATTCTAATCCGACGGTCACGATATGCTCTAGACATAAAGTGATCCGATGGTTCAACTTCTCTTAGATCATACCTACCACTGATCTATGGCTTAACACCCGATTGGTTCATGATATCTATTTAAAGAGCATGGAGGGTCCTTGGCTAGTTGATCGATTATGAGAACCTCATGTAACTTTCTTTCTTTTGCATAATAAATTGCTCCAAGTTGCTATTTGGCTGGGGCCGTGGACTATTTCCCTCTCGAGGGTTTTAACCACGTGACAAACATCGGTGTATTGATCTGTGATCTATTTGTGTGAAGCGATTTCTCAAGGTGTTCGGTCTTTTGGGAGTACCCTATGTACCCGAACAAATACGATATGCATTAATGTATAAATCTGCTTTAAGGAAATATAGTAATGTTGATTTTACTATGATGTTAGAAGCTAGTATTTTGTGGAATTATGTTCATGGGACAAACTAATCTTTAAGGAAGACCATATGGCCATGTATGTATGTATCGGGTCAGATCCGAGAGGGGATTAGAAGTCTCAATTATTTCTATATGACCTGCTATGTTTAGGATTTTGAACTTTGCCTCCTTAGAATGTTGAAATGTTGAATGTTTATGGTCGTAAATGGAGTTCCGTGAAAGAATGCAAGTATGATTTATTTAGTTGATTAGCTGGATACATGAGGCTTCCCATAGGTATAATGAACATGTGAAGAGATTCTGGTCTTAATGTATTCTTGTGTCATTACATTGCATTGCATGTAGAATGGGGAACTAGGTTTCATTGGAAGGGAAATATTCCTTAATGGTTGAATGTTTTAGAAGTTTTACTTTGTTTGGAATCTTAGCCTAACCTTAAAGAGTATTATTTTTTCGTGCTTAGCTTAGACTATGCCATACCCTTTGTTAAAGATTCCAGTTACCCAACCTTGGTGTGTTCTCTAGGGTTAGGTGTGTTACAGCTCGTGATGATGGAATCATATGTGTAGTCTAAAATGTATGTTGTGTATGAAAATTCCATGGATATTTTTCCATATTAATGTCCAAAAGTGTCTTCTACCTATTAAAATCTGATTGAAAGCATGCCAAACACATGTTTTGTTGGGTTATGCTTTCAATAAGCATCCATGAGCTTCTTAATCCCACACTAGATGCATACCACTTAGAGAATAGAAGGAAAGGCCGCAATGCCTCAATATAGGGTTTGTATTGGATAGACTTGAGAAATGACGTCAATATTTAAATTTATACTAGATGGTGTAGTGAATGTAAAAAGAGCCATACTAGAGTAGCATCATGCATGTCCCATTCCAAAAGATTTGTATTGATGTAGAATAGAGAATGTAAGTAAAGGCCTCAACAAGGGGTTTTTATCTTGAGGACTTGGGAATGCAGTCAATATTTAGATTTAGTCTGAATGGTGTAGTGAATGTAAGGGGGTTTGTTGACATTGAATCTGCCAATGTGAAAAAAGATATTTGCTAATAAATTATATCATTTCTATTATCTTGTCAATCTATTTGTAGATCTTTATTGTTCAATGCTTCTAATTTGCAATAAATTTTTCCTATTTTCTAAAACCACAATAATAATAAAACACATTCTACACTCACATCAACAAAATTTGTATTTGAAAAAAACAAAAACATGCACAAACATATTATCATATTATAAAATTGAATAATATAATAATTTGTAAATGTTTATGTCATGTTATTGTTGTTTCATGGAGGAAAATTCTGTAGTGTTTTAATTTTTTTTGTCTCTAAGAAAAGATCATTGAAATTGACATGGGAAATTAGGGCACACAATCATTTATACAATATAATATAAAATATATTATTTGTATCATTGTAATGATACATTTTACTTATAATGGATCACCATAGGTGACATTATTATCAAAACTATTGATCTAACCTCTAACTACGAAACCCCCTCTTAAGATGAAATATAACACACTTTATTTTAACCTCTCAACACAAAAGTTCTAAGTTTATTACTTAAGAATTTTAGAATAATTCTTGGTGTGAAAATTGTGTATATATCAATGCCTGTCCATTGGACCACATGGGTAAACCATGGTACACGGTGTATCTTCAATGCAACAACCCATCACTTATGTTCCATTAGGGTGCCAACACCCACATCTAGAAGGTATAACTCACAGATAATTGACCATATTGAGCAAACCTTGTCCCTAATAATTGCATATTTAAACAATCAATCAACAATTCACTCCTTCTATTTGTTTCATTTGGGTAAACCTTTTTCTTATATGAAATTTTATTATCTTGTAGGGGTAAACTATTAGAGGTTTCAAAATATTATTAACTGTATCAGTTGATTCCATCCAAGGATATCGAAGAATAATATCCACATTGTCCATATCTATAACATGAAAATGGGAATGAAAAACATATGTATCCATTATAAGCTTCAAATATTTAAAAACTTAACATTCTCACCCTCAACATGCGTGCTCTGAAAATGATTTGTAAGGATTTAAAGCAAACTAGCAGTGATGAAATTATGTTTGGAACTAGGGTTAATAGAAACAATTGTATTCTTCAGTCGAGTACATCCATAAACCTATAATATATATTTTTCACATGAAAATAAGCCATTGAAACTTCTTTATCCTTTTTCACAACATGAGACCACATGCCTAAAAGTACATGTTCTTCTGCTTCATTAGAAAGTGCCATCATCTTATCTAAGTTAAGTTATTTCCACCATATGAGGGCATCATATTTTAAATTCATGAATAACCATTGAACTCTTCACCTTTCTATAAACATTGACTTCATCACTTTTATATATTCAACAATACTAGGTGTTATTACCCAAGTGGGGTGCATATGGGTTTGAAAGTATATGATATGATGCAAAGGGGGACATATATGTGGTTATATTTAATAGCGGTTGGCCTAATGAAGGGACCACATATGCAATGAATGAATAGGTATATATACAAGTCATGTAGTCATTGTTGAGAGGAACATTTAAATGAGATATGTGAATGTATTGAGGTATTTGGGGCAGGTTATATTATAATTTAAGGACTTGTTTTGAAACTCATCTCCCTTAGATGTCTTGGATTCATTCTTGACATTTACATTTTTTGTACACAGTATATACTTTGATATATTATGCTATCTTAAGTATTCCTTTCATAACATTTGGTATTATAGCATATGATCCTTGGCTTGGCTCTTAAAAACAAGATATCTTAACATTTTCTCTATGCAAGGCAATAGGGATACATTGTAAAATACTCTGGTAAACATTTAAAGTCTTGGTCACTATAATTTTGGAGTTGTAGTATATGGAAGTTAGGGTTTTAACTAGTCCAAAAACTAGTCTTATACATGTATCACGAGTAAAATTATGATATCTAAATATTGCAAGATCCAAATTGAGTTCCACCAGATTCATTGGAAAGTATATGGAACACGTTATTTTATATGAAAATTTCATAAACATGCGAAAAAATGGACATGTTGTGGTCCATAAAATTTCACTCTCCTGTAAGGGACGAAATCAACAAGTTTTTGGAATGTAACCACAATTTTCTTTAGGTTCATCATAATTTGGTAAAATATGTGTTTTTTCATAGAAAAAATATAAGGCTACTACATCTAGAACTTTTAGACTTAGATGGGACAAATTTTTAGAGTTATCTTAGGTGGAATTCTTGTTAGCAAGACAATCTCCAAGTTAGGGATTTATAAGGTGTGCTAGATTTTGAAATTAGCATAACTTTTGACAAGAAGGTCTAATTTAGGTGATTCAAAACCCATTGGAAAGAGGAAACACAAGAAAATATATTGGAAAAATCATACTAGCCATTTTTGTATCAGTATTATAAAATATATTGAGGTTGGAATCGATGGTTTTGGCTAGATGTCAATTAAAAATGACAAAAGTGCCTATGCTTAGTGGAGAGAACGATAGAGATGAAATTGATCATATGGGATGGTTGATGATGGTGAAGGGAAAAAAACTATTTATAGGGAAAGTATTCATTTTGTAGGTGAACCTTTTAATTGGTGGATGAGAATTGATAAAAAGACTAAACTAAACACCACATGGGAAGTATTTGAAGAATTGTAAAAAAATGGATCAAGGACTAAAAAATGGAAGCAATGCAAAAATTGAAGATAATTTCAATGAATCTAAATAAGAACTTTCCAAATTACAGGAAGAGAATGAGGAATTGAAAGAAGAGATAAACAATAAGGGTTTCAATTGTCTAAGATTCCATCTCTTAATGAAACACTCATTAAATAGGTTCATAAAAAAGGAAATCATTAAAAATGGAAAGTGGGAAAATCTAAGGTTAAGGAAGAATTGAAAAACAAGGATGAAGAAATATGCATATTGCAAAACTATAATAAAAAACTACATGATGAGGTCAAGAGATTGAAAGAAGAAAATAACCATTGTCAAAATCAAGAAGAAACACAGATCCTAGATGAAGAGATTACCAAAAGAATTAAAGAGGAAATTTGCAAGAAGGTTGAAGAAGTTCAAAATATTGACGAGGTAAAATTAGAAATGCAATCTAGAATTGAAGAAGGACATAAGAATTTGATGAATGGCATCATCTTGTAGCTTTAGAAAGAGAAGGAACCCAATATTTTAGATGGTCACAAGAAAATACTTGAATAATTTGAGCTTCAACTTGAGGATGTACATGTCAAATATGAGGGTATTATCTCAAATACTAGAGTAGTCAAAGACCAAGGACAAATGATAGAGGATGTCATTTCCTCTAAAAATAAGATTGATGACATAGTTGTGTAGAATGAAGTGAAACCATATCGACACCCTCATTACCTAGAAAGTATTCAAGAAGAAAAGGTCTACATCAACAATACCAAGGGAGAAAATGAAATAATCAACAATATTAATTGAGCATGGCATCAAAATGCCATTGTTAGACAAGAAGTTATTAGAGACCAAAAACTACAAGAAATTGGAGAGGTCATAATAATTATTCATGGAATTGAAGGAAATAAAATTAGGCAATAAATAAGTGTCAAGGATTTAGATAAAAAAAAATAATTGAATTTGAATGGATGGATCATCATCTGTGACAACACGAAAGTAGGAATATAAAAAACTGATTACTTGGTTTCATAACATGTAAAGCTCTTAATTGTTAAGCTTTGAGGACAGTTTTGTGAAGGATGGTTTCTATTTTATGATCCAAGGGGGAATATACGAGGTTAAATATATATGAATAACCCCAAGGGGCCATATACAAGGATAAATTTATATGCAATGAAGAAAATAAATTTGTAATAGTAGTCGACCTAATGAAGGGCCCACTGATGCAATGGGTGAATAGGCATATATAGATGTCATGTAGTTGTTGTTGAGAGGAACATATGACCGATATATATGAATGCATTGGGATATTTGGAGAAATAGGTTCTCTTAATATTTAAGGAGTTATTGTGTAACTCATTTCTCTTATCTATCTTGGACTTAGTGCTCCACATTTACATTTGTTTTATATGGTTTGTACTTTGGAATATGATGATATCTTAAGTAATAGTTTCACAACACTAGGACCATCTAATTTTCCTATAAAATGTATCTTGCTTGAATCATACCTTGGAAAGTGCTTAGGTACCACCTGTAGTGATCCTTAACCCTTGAAATTGAATCACAAAGAAGATATAACCCTTAAGCTTTAGAAGCACCAAAAATCCACACCATAAAGAACATAAGATCGTAGAGAATACTTAAGGTAGGGTATCACCATTAAATATTTAAGAAATTAATACCTCCACAAGCCATGCTTGCTATAATACAAAAACAACATCCAACATATCTCAGTATAATTATACTCATGTGTATTTATACTTTCTCAGTAATACTCCTAGGTACCTATGCTAACTATCCCTTATTATTATCTTATTTCCTCCAACTACGCGACATGTTTATTCCATGATTATGACTACATTACATTTATTTCCACCCTTGTGTAACACCCTAGGTACCCCATATTATCATGTATAGTACAAAAGCAATACAATAAATATAAGTAAAGAGAATGTAACATACCTTTAATAAATTGTGATTATGATGTTTAATTTGATTTGGGCATTGGTTTGAATGTTGCATTTAAATGATAGCCTTTTGTGGCCTTTACTTACATATTGGAATATCTATTAAAGGTGAATGAGACCTATGCATCCTTATATAGAAAATATTTGGTTATTATGTATGAATTTGTGAGCTCTTTGTTGTAGGTGGAGTCTCATATAGACTTTTGTAGAAGTTCATGACATGAAATGGTTGTAGGTTGACTCTCCTATAGAGTCATGTAGAAAGTAGTTATGGGTTGAGTCTCCTCTAGAATTTTGCATAAAACTTGTATAGGTTGAGTCTCTTGTAGAGTCACGTTGAAACCCTTAGATGGATATTATTGTAGATTCATATAGAAGTGTTTGTGTAGGTTGCATGTAAGTTGACACTTATGTAGAGTCCCACAAAAGTCACTTGTATGAGTTGCGAAATATTTAAATTAGCGGTGAAAGGTTATTATGATGGAAATAATGGGATAATGGGATAAGTAAGAGTGAATGAATGTTTTCAGTAATGGATATAGGTAATGGAGGGGAATAAATAGATATATGGCATGAATAATTTGATGTAGGGAATGAAACAAATGTGGGAAATGAGTTTATGGTATTGGTGAATGTTATGCACCAAATTCTTAAAATTAGCATAAAACAAGAAGAGATAGTATTCCAACGCCTTAAATGCAATAAAAAGATGAATAACCAGCCTCTTTGAGGAAAAACCTCCTTTAGTACACACACACACACACACATAGAGAGAGAGAGAGAGTACCATTACCATTTTAGAGCCTACATAATTAGGGTCCTATCCAACAAATAAATACAATACTAATATGATAATAGTAATGTAATATCACAATATATAAGGCTTAACATGCCCATCCCCTTCAAAAAAGTGTTGTCACGAACAATTGATTAAATATGTACGTTTATGCATGAAGAACTCATCTTCCCATATTGCCTCTTCTATTGTCAAGTTCTTCCACTCGATGAGGTACTCAATAATTGCTCAATTTTGTAGTTGATGGATCCTTCTCTCAATGGTTGTTTTAGGTTCTAGCATTAATTTCCCTTCTTCATCAATATTTAGTAAAATAGTCTGGATTGTGATCTTATCACCAACTACCTTTTTAGGCAAGAAAATTGGAAGACTGGATGTACATGTGGAGCTTGAGCCAAGTCCAATTGATAAGCCATACTTCTAATCCTTTGAAACACCTTATAGTACCATAGTAATTAAGTGTTAATTTATTGTCATTCTTTTGCTTCTATATGTACATATGTTTGTATGATTGTAGCCTAAAAAATACCCAATCTTGCACTTCAATTTACATTTCACCATGATATTGATCTGCATGTTGTTTCATCCTATTTTGTGCTAAAATCAAGTTATCCTTCAAAATTTGGATAACTTCTTATTGGTTCTGTATGTGATCCTCCATTACTTGAACCTTAGCTTTCTTTTTCAAGGATGATGTGATGGAAGGAGGATGATAGGCATAAAGTTCCATAAATTGTGACATTTTTTATGAAGTATGGAAATGTGTGTTGTACCACCATTATGATAAGGGAGATCATTTTACCCATTGTGTTTATTTTTCAAATGCAAAACAATTAAGATGTGATTCTAAGCATTTATTCACAATCTCAGTTTTCCCGCCAGATTGAGGATAGTAAGAGGAGTTGTGAGCCAACTAAGTACTGAAATAAGAATATAATTCCTTACAAAAATTACCAGTGAAAATTGGATCTCTATAACTTAAAATAATCTTGGGGGAAACATGTACCTTCTAAACTATTTCCATCAATGCCACAACTATTTTACTTTCTTTAAAATGATGAGAAAGTGAGTAGAAATGAGCATACTTTATGAGTTGATCCACCACTATCATGATGAAAATATTTCCTTCTAACTTTGGTAGACCTGTGATAAATTCCATTGATACCTCTTCCCAACACTAACTTGGTATCTCTAATTGTTGTAAATACATGGTGTATTGATGTATCTCATTTGTTTTGTTGTCAAACAAAACATTTTGCCACAATATTTTGGACATCGGTTTTAAGACCTTCCTAGAAGAAATCCTTCTTGATAACGTCGTACATTTTCCATAACCCTGAATTTCCTCAAATAGGAGAAACACGCAATTCCAAAGTCTTGTTCTTCTATTTGATTTGAGAGGTTTTACATAAATATAGGTGATCTCATTCTTCCACATGAATTTATCTAGTGAATTGGGGTCTTCTTGTAGTCGTTGAAAAATCATGCATGCATTTTGATCTTGTTTCTATTATGTTCTTGCTTCTTCCACCCAATTGGATTGCATGATGAAAATAACACAAAGTAATCCCTCGACGTCATCTTCTTTTCTTGAAAGTGCATCGGCCACCACATTATGTTTTCATTTTTTGTAGATAATTTCAAAGTCATAACCTAACATCTTTGTAAGCCATTTTGTTTCTCTTCTATTGATAACTATTGTTACAAGAAGTACTTTGAGGTTCCATGATATGTTCTTACCTTGAAGTGCCTTCCTTTTAGGTAAGGGAACCATTTCTTAATTGCATGTAGTCTGGACAACATTTCCTTTTCATAAATTGGTTTGAGTAAGTTTTTTCCTTTAAGTTGACGAATTTCAAAGGAAAGGGGCCTTTCTTCTTGTATTGAAACTACACCAATTCTATTCTCTGAGGCATCACATTCTACAATAAATGTTTTTGTGAAGCTGGGCATTGATAATATAGGAGTTGTACACAATCATCTTGAGTCCAAGAGAATGTCTCTTTTTTCAATAACCTTGTTAAATGTCTTCAATTTGACCACAATTCTTGAGAATTTATGCTTTACAACTATGCAAATTAATACATATACATGAAATACCATAATTTTTCACATGGGTACCATAAGGGAACCATTGTGGTAAACACCATAAAGTATTCAAATTCAATACATTAAAAAAAACATAGACAAGAATGACCCATGGCAACCACACTACCAAGTAAGCAAATAAAAAAAAAAATTGCAATGATAGTATAAAGGTCTGCTAACATTTATAATTGAAACCATAATACACACATGTTTGAACATCAAATCCAAAATTATGCTGAAAAGTATAGATTTCTAAATCTAATGTTGATAAACAATTCAATTTTTGGATTTTTGGAACTTTAGTTGATTTTTTTTCAACAAAATAAAACTTCTATATCTAAATCATTTGAATCGAAATATATAATTACATGAACAATTTCAATCCTGTAATGATAGGAAAACACCACTCACAATAGTTTTCTGCAGACATAACCATATAAGAGAAGCTGAGAAGGATCAAAGAGCGGCCCAATACCAAATGATATGAGACAATAAGACAATAGTTACGAGCAGATTACATAATACAATTTCTCACAACCACTGGGGAAATGGGGCAACCGACCCAAACAAATACCAAAAGCTCAATGATGGGCTGAAAATAGTAAACCATCTGACTAAGTGAACATAAAAGAAAAAAGAAAAAGATTCATAAACCTGCCCTTAGAAACCAAAAAGTGAACAAAATTGTGGCCTATCCTTCCGTCATTTTAGTGGTAAATTGGAGTCCTTCTACCTTGACCTTTTTATCAGACCTTAGACCTTACTTCACCCCTTAATATGTAAAATGGCATTAGCATAATTGAAAGGAGATATGGTTGAGGAATTATATAGTATCTAAAAGTGATTTCGTAGTGTGATTGATATGGTTGAGGAATTATATAGTATCTAAAAGTGATTTCATAGTGTGATTAAAACTTACTCATAATGAGGATGTGCTTAAATCATAATAGCATATTTTGAGTATGAATATAGATACGAATTCGATTCGATACGGAAAAAATACGTAATGAAAAAATCCAATATTGCGAAACTACGGTAGTAGGCTTTTGATATATAGTATTTTTAATTAAATATACACCAATATATTATTTTTGTTATAACCAAAATTACTATTTGAAAAACAAAAAATATAATGAGATAAGTGTGGGAGAGAATAAAGTTAGTTATTAATAATGATTTATGAGAATATTGTTAGTTATTAATAATTATTTTAATAACAAAGTAATAAATATTTACCATTATGAATTAAATTACCAAGTATGAAATTAAACACCATTTATTTTTCAATGTTTAATTGTGATAAATTCAAACCAGCAAGTGAGTAATTCGAACCACGGGAGAATATATCAGCATTAGTGAGGTTCACAAATCAAATTTGGGTGTAAGATTCAGCAAAAACCATCAGATTACAGATAAATTACACACAATGATAGCTGGAAACAAGATCATTTTGGAATGTATAACTATGAAATTGTTTCTAACAGGTTTATAAATACATTATAATAGTTTTGAATGGCTTTGGAAGCCAATTGTGAGCAAATAACCCAAAATTGCCAAATTGCCATCAAACCCCCCTAGGTGGGCCAATCTTGTCCCAAATGTCTCCAAATGGCCACATATTGATGAAGTGGCATGGCTGATGTGTTTTGGATCAATGATTACACCTTGGAAAGCATGGGTGTGGAAAACGGGATGGTTTAGAGTCTCAATGCAACATTAATTGCACCAAATCAAGCCAAATCCCACTCTAGTGCTCCAAGTCAACTTTCCTATCCACATTCAATGAATGGGAGCACACCAGAAATGATGGATATGAATATGTGGCTGGTTGACTAGGCTGGAGTACCCATGTGGGCCATAGAACCTCAAATTGACATGGCATGTGTCCACCTAAGCACCCCTAGTCCACCTCATAGTGTATTAAAGCTTAAAAAGCAATAAAATTGACTAATTAGTGTAACTAAGGTACTAATGATGGATTAATATTCTAACAAAATCCCTTAATCCAACAACTAAGTATGCTCACAAAATGATGAAGGCCTTGGAAACAATGGCTCAAGTCACCTCAAGTACATAATCATAAATTACAATTTTTATTTGTCCATGTGAACCAAGGAAAGAAGGGAAACCTCATGGGAAAAACCTTCCCTCAAGAATGGGCATGGGGATGGACCTACAATAATATAACAAAAAATTACCATCTCTCACTCTCCCCAAGCAAATATCTCAATTAAGTGAAGGTCTTCTCAGTGAAAGCCTTGGTAAAAATGTCAACAGTTTGCTCTATGGATGGACAATACTGCAGTGGAATCAACCTGCCATGCACTAAGCCCCGAATGTAATGCATGTGTATCTCTATGTGCTTTGTCCTCTTCCTATGTACTGGATCAGTAGATATATTGATGGCACTCTGACTATCCACCCAAATTTTGGTTGGAGAATCAATTGTGATACCAAATTCTCAAAGAATTCCCTGCAACCAAACACACTGTGTTGCAGCATTGACTACTACCCTATCTTCGGCCTCTGCTAATGAAAGTGAGATGGTGTGTTGTTTCTTACTTGACCAAAAAATGGGACCTTCAACAAACATGAATACAAAACCTGATGTTTAATTTCTATCGATTGGATCACCAACCCAATCTGAATCAGAAAATCCAGCTAGTTGAAGTGAGGAACTAGCTGTGTAGTGCACCCCGAATTTCATAGTTCCCTAGACATACTGAAGAATTATTTTTGCAGCCCTCCAATGGAGCTCATGTGACTGGTGCATATTTCTTTCTACAAAACTCATAGCATAATACAAATCATATCTTGTATGAGTGAGGTAGAGCAAGTTGCCCACTAGTTGCCTGTAGAGTGTGATATCCACCATTGGGGAATTGCCAAATTCATGCATTTTAATACTAGAAAGAAAGGGAGACTTGGTTTCCTTACACTCAGCCATATTAAAATTTTTCATCGGTTCTGTATCATATTGTGGCTGACTCAGCATGATTCCCTTACCATTTTGCTCAATTTCTAAGCCCAAAAATTGCCTTAGCAGTCCTAGGTCTGTCATAGCAAATGCACTATGCAAAGAGTTCTTAATTTGGCCAATTGAATTGGTGCAGCTACCTATAATAAGAAGATCATCAACATAAAGAACAATGAACTGCAAATCAACATCTTTTTTCTACAAATACACATTAGGGTCTTATTTGCATCTTGTGAAGCCAATTGAAAGCAAGAAAGCATGAAAGCATCCATTTTTGCATACCAAGCCCTGGGTGCTTGCTTGAGTCCATACAGTGATTTTTTCAGCCTACATACCAATGAAGTATCCTCTTGGAAACCTTCAGGATTTTGCATATATATCTCCTCATGTATCTCACCATGCAAGAATGAACTCTTTACATCCATGTGGTGAACTTCCCAACACTTACTAGTTGCTAGTGCAAGAACTAGTCTAATTGAGTCCATCTTTGCAACCGGTGCAAAGGTCTCTATGTAATCAACTCCATGGACTTGAGAATAGCCCTTAGCCACTAATATATCCTTATGTTTTATATCAGAACCATCAGCAGCAATTTTGGTCTGAAAGACCCATTTACACTGAACAACTTTCCTCTTGGGAGGAAGGGGAACCAATTCCCATGTATTGTTCTCTTGGAGGGACTGAAGCTCATCTTCCATTGCTGACTTCCATATTGGTTATGTACAATATTTCTGATGTGTCTAAGGGTCATAACTGATCATCATGTAACAATTCTCATCAAGATCACTATCACTTGCAAAAGAAGCCTTACTAGTTTTTGATCTAGTTTTCCTAGGCTCTTGGGGATTGCCTACCAATTCCCCAGCTGCTTGCACAATTTTTTCAGCCCATTTGGGAATATATGGTGATTCATATACAACAATATCATCTTTAGCAACATTTATATCAGAATTATCAGAAAAAATAGATCATGTGACATCACTTACATCTTCAAATGGTTGAGGAGAGGAGCAATCCCCCGGTGCAAGTTCAAAATCAGGAATGTGCTCTTCTTCGAATTTGACACCTCTTTCAACAATGGTTTTTTCAGTGGATGTGTCAAAGAGATTGTACCCTTTGATTTCCTCACCATATCCAACCCATGAGACACTCCTTTCTTTGTGGTTGCAAGGATTTCCTTTTCTCTGAAGGGATTCTTGCCCATGCTTTTGTCTCGAATATCCTGAAATTTGAGACATCTGGTTTTTTACCAAACCATGCCTCGTAGGGTGTCATTCCTTTCATTGATTTGTAGAAGGATATATTTTGAATTTGAGAAGCACAACTGATGGCTTCAACCCATAGCTTGGGATTAAGTTCCCTCACTTCTATCATCCAAGTTTCCATCTCTTTGAGAGATCTATTCTTCCTCTCTGTCACACCATGTTGTTGTGGTGTGTAAGGAGTTGAGTGTTGCATTTGGATGCCACGCTCCTCACAAAGTTTCTATAGATTCTTATTAACAAATTCCTTTCCATTATCATTCCTAACAACTTTTATCTTCTTCCCACTCCGATTCTCTACTAGTTCTTTCCAAACCTTGAGTTGCCCAAACACCTCAAATTTCAATTTCAAAAAATACACCCAGCAAAATCAAGAGTAGTCATCAATGAATGTAAGAACATACCTAGATCCACCATATGAGGGAGTGGGTAGTGGACCAATCAAATTAGAATGCACCAACCCAAGTGGTTTTGTTGATCTCCTTGCCTTCCCCTTCTCGTAGCTCTACTCAAGATGCTTCCCAACCACACATCCAATACATGCTCCAGTAGATGGTTGAATTTGTGGAAGACCTTCCACCATTCTTTCTTTGTGTAATGTTTGGAGATATATGTAATTCATGTGGCCAAACCTCTCATTCCATAGTTTGGAAACCTCATTGGCATGTGAGTGAAGTGCTTGATCACTAGAAGTAGGGTGGAAATTAGAGAATTTTTACATTCTCTCATGATGATCGGCATACCCAACTGCAACAACTTGGTGTGTTGAGATTTCAGAAATCTCTATAGAATCAGGAGTAAAGATTACTCTCTTTGGCTCTCCTATATGGGTCGTCTGGTAGATTGACAGCAAATTTGCTGCAAGGTCTGGTACATACAGTACATCACTAAAGAACCCATGGTATAAATCAATTCTCCCAATCCCTCTGGTCTGGATTTCAGAATCATCTCCCATTCGAACTGTTGGGCCAGCATTCGAACTCATGGAGGATAAGAATTCTCTCCTGGATACCATATGCGTGGAAGCACCTGAATCAATAATAAAGGATGAAGAATTAGAAGTACCTGCCACCAATGCATGGCATTTCTCCTTTCCTTCACTTGAATTAGAGTTGCCATCTTTCTTCTGTGCATTGTTAGGGACTAGAATGTTGTTCTTTTCCAGCAGCTGCGCCATGGTGTCTATGGTTTTTTTCATGCATGAGCTCTCTGGATGCCATCCCTTGTGGCAATAAGTGCATTTGTCCTTCTCTTTTCCTTTATTCTCCTTTTCTTTGGGTGGATTCATAGCTCCCTCACTGGATTTGGGTTTTTCTGATTTCTTTTTGTCCAACAACTTCGAATTCTTGGACTTGGGCTTGCCCTTTGCTGAATTCAAAACCCCCACTGCTATTGCTTTATATTTGGTCTTGATGGAACCCATTTGGACCAATTTTTCCTGCTCTTGAGTGAGTGACTCCATGAAGTTTTCTAGACTTGGCATTTTCCAGCTTCGAAGGGTGAGTTTGCCTGAGTGAAATGTGCTCACAAAGACTAAGAACTTTGGCCCAACTTCGAAAGTATAGACAAGATTAGTTGATCTTCCTTCTTCTCAATCCGACATTGTTTTAACTGCAATACAAGTGATTTGAACTTGGTGAATAAGTCCCTAATTGTATCATAGTGCATTGGGCTCAAGCTTATCAGCTCATTCTCAAGCTGGTGACAATGTAGCTCATTAGTTTTTCCAAATAGAGAGTCAAGCTTCTCCAAAACCTCCTTTAGTGATGTCAAACTGTCAAGGTGGAACAACAACTCTCTTGATATGCTCAGACATAGAAAACCATATGCTTCATCCAATTTTTTAAAATACTTGGCTTTCTCTACAGCAAAATTTGGTTCCACTTCAGTGCCCATGGTAACTCTGAAAAGCCCCTTGGCTCTCAATTAAATCACCATATCTTCCTTCCATTCAAAGAATTTGAAAGGTGTTAACATGGTGTGGGTAGCCTCCATTACTGCCTACACTGATGGTGGTGAAATTGCTAACTAGTTTACACACAACAATTCAATTTTATCTGGAATTCACTAACAAAGCAGCTCAAATCCACTAAGAATTTGGTTTGCAACTCAAAAATATCCAACCAGATCTGATACCATGTGATAAATTTGAACCATAAAGTGAGTAATTCGAACCACAGGAGAATCTAGGAGCGTTAAGGAGGTTCACAAATCAAATTTGGGTGCAAGATTTAGCAAAAACCATCAAATTACAGATAAATTACACACAATGATAGCTGGAAACAAGATAATTTTGGACTGTCTAACTATGAAATTTTTATTAACAAGTTTATAAATACATCATAAGAGTTTTGAATGGCTTTCGAAGCCAATTGTGAGCAAATAACCCAAAATTGCCAAATTGGCATCAAAACCCCCTAGGTGGGCCAATCTCGTCCCAAATCTCTCCAAATGGACACGAATTGCTGAAGTGGCATGGATGATGTGTTTTGGGTCAATGATTACACCTTCAACAGCATGGGTGTGGAAAATTGGATGGTTTAGAGTCTCAATGCAACATTAATTGCACCAAATCAAGTCAAATTTGGGCAAAATCCCACTCTAGCGCTCCAAGTCAACTTGCCTGTCCACATTTAATGAATGGTAGTGCAAAATAAATGATGGCTGTGCATATGTGGCTGGTTAAATAGGCTGGAGTACCCATTTGGGTCATAGAACCTCAAATTGACATGGCATATGTCCACCTAAGCACCCCTAATCCACCTCATAGTGTATTAAAGCTTAAAAAGAAGTAAAATTGACTAATTAGTGTAACTAAGGTACTAATTATGGACTACTGTTCTAACATTAAATAACTAAAATATGGATTTTTAAAATAAAATCTTAATGGTCGGTATCCTTATTACACCTACACCAACACCAACACCGAATATTTGACGGATTTCAAATTGTTCGAAATTTTTGTACATGAAAATCCAATATGGCCAAATTATGCTACTATGGCTTAAAGGGCCAAAACAAAGGATCCTAGTGACTATACAGTAAAACTGGGTTATTATGTTAAGATGAAATATGGAACATAATAAACGTTTGGTGGTGGAAGGTTGTCTGGAATCTCCAATTTCCTTTAAAAGCTCAAATAGTGCTTTGTCTGGCCCTCGTAAATTACTATTTACATGGGACAATGGTATAAGGAGGAATTGCTGGGCCCAAATAGACACATGAAAAACAAGGAATCAATAGTCCATTTTTTGTGGTATGCTCATTTTCAAGGTTGGCATGGTAGGAGGTTATAATAGCATTAAGTATTAAGTAGTGAGATGTTGGAACCCTTTAAGACTGTTGTTTGTAATGGATTACAGATAAAGGTATGGCTGCCTACAGAGCCTTCCCATGTTTCTTTTCATATGGGATTTGGTTGGTGAGATTTGATCTGTCTGTGTCAAAGAGAATTTCATTAATATATTATAAATTTCAGTCTCAAAACATGGCCAGGTCTCCTGCCCCTAGTCGGGGTATACAGTGACTCAATAAAATGGGGATTTTTTTTTAGTCTAGTGAGTGTTCTTCCTTGGGTATGGGTGGAGTGAGACGATGCTTATGAATATATAAATATATAATAGGGTTAACCAAGGGGGAAAAAATGAACAAAATTCTACCATAGTAGGAAGAGAGCCAATCCCACTCATTTATGTAGGGTTAAATAACAGTCACTCCCAAAAAATATTTCCCTATACAAGTTCTCGTAAGCGATGAAAGAAAATCACTTTGATAGGCGGTAGGTGTAAGCACTGCGAGGTGTGAAGCTATATGGTACTAATTTCTTACCCCCTACTTTTTACCTGAGCGAAGGGGATAGTATATGGGTTATACCTTCCCCATGTTCAGTCAATATACATAGATTTAATCGGTCCCTAAGGAACCCTGAAAGGGTTTTGTCGGATGGGTACACAGAAGTGACGTAGTTGCTCGGACTGACTACTAAACCATGTGTGTCTGTTTCAGTAAATTAGAGGCCCCATCCTACTTTTTATTACCAAATTGAAGGAATGCGAAGTTTCAAAACTCAAAAGTGCTTCAATCCCACAACTCAACACCCAGCATGGAAGTCAATCCTACAGGAATCATGTACAATCAAGACCCCTTCCTGGAGACAAATAAACCAGATGTTATGTGTACATGAAAGGAACCATAATGCTTCAAAACGAATCATGGATTTAACATGTTATGGGAAAAAAAACCTGATCTTTCTCAATAGGCCTAAAGGGAGCCTCTAGAGATTTGGTAAAGATCCATATATTCATCAAAAAAATTAATTAACCATCTACAATTTGAGGTCCTCCTATGGCAACAAATCTGCCACTTGATTGTATTCTCTAAAAATGTTCTAGAAAGAAATCATTTGGAATATCAGTTCCAGATCTCTAATTATGATTTTCCACCCTTCAAGATTTAGAATATCTATCCAATGAAGCCTTCCTTGAGACCCAATTTATGATGACCTTTGATTCCCTACAACCTAGAGTCTCTGGAATTTCCTCGTGGAGGAAAACTTTAATACTTCCCACAAAGCCAACATCTCAGCCTTGGTATTTGTGCCCCAAACCCCACCCATCATGAATTTGAAACAATGGTTTCTATTTAACATAAAAAAAACCTCGACACCACGCCTTCCCTCTGTGCCCTGGCTGGCCCATCAAAAAAACCAATGGGATCTTCCTCATTGAAAATTGACATAGTGATTTGTCTATCATGAGTTGGAAAATACCCAAGATGACCCTCTGCAAAGAGACCCAAAATGATTTTTTGTTACCAGTCGGATGCAAGGTTTTTTTCCTTCAAAATGATAATGTTTCCTATGCAACCAAATGCACCAATAAAATGTAACTAGGGAGTTCCTTTAAATTCCCATTGATTTCTCTTTGAATCCATAACTCCAAGCACCCAACCAGTGTCTCCCCACACCAAGAACCATTAAATCTCAACAAATATTTCAATCCCCCCCACACCTCCTTTGCAAATGTAGACTACACGAAGAGATGTTGAATGCATTCACTAGCCACTCTACTAAGTACACATCACCCCAGGCCTACCCCTCTTTTCAACAGATTGGACCAAGTTAAAATCTTATCCTCTAATGCCAACCAAAAAATATATATTTTAAGGAGTAAATTCCAACTCCAGATTTCCTTATAGCACCAATATGATTCACCCTCTCCTTCAGGAAAAAAGAGTGATTGATAAGCTAGTTTCCCACCACCTGTCCATTTTGGTTGTTCCATGGCCAAACTAGTGTGTATTCATGTTGGACGAGAGTAATGTCCACACTCTTCAATAATTGCACATATTGATCACATTCTGTCACCAAATGTCCCTCTAATCTCAGTGACTCGCTCAATTTCCACAACTTGTTTGCACCCTCAAAATACAATGCCAATAGAAACCTGTGCAAGTGTTTGGATACCCCTATTATCCAGGGAATCCAATAGGTCATCCAAAA
This sequence comes from Pseudotsuga menziesii, assembly GCA_001517045.1. Classification (NCBI taxonomy): domain Eukaryota; kingdom Viridiplantae; phylum Streptophyta; class Pinopsida; order Pinales; family Pinaceae; genus Pseudotsuga; species Pseudotsuga menziesii. Next base: position 52,632 of record LPNX010350792.1, read on the forward strand.
AGTGGAAATTATAAGGACCACCAATCCAAGCATCTATACCATCCCGAACATTTACTCCATTTCCAATCCTCCAAGCCAACCAAGACCCAATAAGACCCAATAACTGGGAATGATTTACCCAACCCACTCCAAAAATTGGAAGCATTAACCCTTGGTCTAATATGAACTTCCACAGATCTGAACTTCCTTCTGAATTATGAGCATCATGTAGGTCTCATTTTTTAAGAGGTACATCAACCAGTTACATTGGTTATTCAAGAGTTAGCGAATCTAGCTTCTCCCTCTCACCATTTGGATGTGAGAATCAGAATCTGGGTCCTCCTTCATGGAGACTTATGCTCATTTATGTATGAACATCTTCTTTGACACATGAATGTAAATAAGATAAAACATCTTTAAGAGTCTTTACATCTCTTAGAATAATATTATTTTGTATTCTTCCCAAGAAGCATAGGAACCTCCTGATCTATTTTCTTTCAGGATCAACTATCAGAATGACTCCACATTCACGTCTTTCTTTTCTTGTAGGTCGGGGCATATGATTTTTCCCTACTAGACAAATTATTCTCATGATCAATAAATTTTCGTAATTGAGAAATTTAATCACATGACAATTTTCAACACACTGAGCAATGGTTGACACAGTTATGTACATAGATTAAATCAATTTTTTGACATAACCGCATTCATATGTCATGTGATGTTTTACAGCCATATATGAGTCCAAAATTCATAACACTCTTGCATAACACTCTTCCGCAAAGTGTCCCTTATTTCCACAATAGAAGCATTCAACCTTTGATTTATCAAAGTCCTTCTTGAACTTTTTCTTCTTTCCATTAAATAATTTCTTGGGAATGAATGGATTCCTCCCTTTCTTCATACTTTCCATGAGGTCAAGATTCTCCTCTTTAGTGCACACACCCTTTCTTTGGATGCGCCCTTCTTCTTGGATGTGATCATGCCATAGTCTTTCGAAGTTAGGCTGCTCTTCTCTTCCATTTATTGTTTCTAAGAAAGTCTCCCATGAGAAAGGGAGTCCATCAATGGCAGTTTGAAGAAGGTCATCCTCATTCGTCACCACACTGATGCTTACAAGTTGATCTTCTACTTATGAAATATTTGTGAATAATGATGCTACATTCTCATCCTTATACATATTTAGGTTGCGCAACTTGTTCTTCAAATCCCTCTTTTGAGTGGGATCCTTCTTCTCATACAAGTTCATAAGTGTTTAAAACACTCATTTGTCATCTTCAATGGTGTGATCATCCACATGAGATTTTCCTTCATGGAGTCATATATAATCCTCTTTTCATTTGATTGATTCTTCTTGTAATTTATTCTTGCTGCATTAGTGGTAGGTTCCTCAAGATCATGCTCCTCGAGAAGATTCAACACCCTTTCCTTCCATGTGTTGAAGTTGGAGGTACCTTCAAGGCGGTCTTCGGTCGAATGGAGATCGATGTCATGGCTACAATCTTTTTCTCAAGTCTCCAAGATATACAGAGGCTTAGCTTGTTTCACACAACTAAGCTCTTTCATGCCCTATGCTCTGATACAATATTGATGTTTGAGCAAAATCGAGGCTACTTGATCTTTAAAACTTTTATGAAACAATTTCAACACTTTATGAAACTTTAAATCAGCCAAATAAAAAACTGTATATCGGCCAAATGATCAACTTTATATCAACGATCTATGAATCTTTAAATCAACCACATATAATTATTTATATCAACAACATATGAATGTTTAAGAATAAATCAACCACATAAAACAATCAACCATAAGAGACAAGATATACCCTGGGAAAACTCTCCAAACACAGAGGATGAGAAAACCAACAATTCTTTGAGCATGATAGATAGATTTGCAAAGAATATTTACAACACACTAGCAGATTGCTCAATAAGAGATGTCACCACGACAATAGAGAAGAGATATCCAAAGAAACCCTACAAAAACAACTAAATGAAAACTGTGTTGAACTTGCCATATGCCTTGCATATTAATAACAAGCCAAAACAATCTAGCATGCAGAAAGGGGTGAATTTGAGGCTCAGTAAACACATTGAGATCATACATAGCGCAATTACTAAGAGTAGCATGCACTAGAACTCCTCTCTTGCAGTCATTAGCACCCTCCTGAGCTTCAGTGTCAACCTAACACTTCAGTTAACCTTGCATGCACAATTTATGTGCATTCCTTCTTTAATTTAGCTTTAACTGGATGACATGAACTGAATGTGAGCTATCTAAACTGAATTGAACTAAACTAAACTAAACTAAACTGAGCTAAATTGAACTCAACTCAACTGAAAGTGAACTGATTGAAATGATTGTGAACTAACTGAACTAAACTCAATCTTCAACTGAATGCATGACCATAAATTAGGAGACTAATTGAAAGTCTTTAGTACTTCACAATTAGTGTCACCCATGCACAAACACTTTGCCTGAATCAAGGAGATGTTCCTTCTTTAACTTACACATTTTTTATTTACAACTTAGGCTTAATTGAGCCCTTCATAATTCAAGTTCACTTGAGGAATACATGTGCAGTTCGAATTCATTATCTTTTTCTATGCTATATCTCATTATCATTAGTTAAATACTGCATGGTCCATATGTGTATTAATTAATTCACCATCTTATCATATCATACTCAGAATAATTGTTCGATACTAATAATCATATATATTACCTCGGGTCATATAGTCATATGTTAAAGTAATTCACTGTAGGGGTAGTTAATCCCTAAAGGAGACTTATAGCACCTAGTGACAATGACTAGCAATACATCACATAGTATATCCTCATGAATTGATACAACACAAGTCTCCAATCTTGATACAACACAAGACCATCTCCAGTTAAGGAGATCCATCTCATAGGGTACCGTCTATGAGATTCATTTGACTTGATACAACACAAGTCTGCAGTCTTAATGCAACACAAGATCACAGTACATGCATCCCACCTCAATACATGAGAACATAGATAGGACTTGATACAACACAATGTTCTGAGTTGATACCACACAAGTCCTTAACTTGATATAGCACAAGTCCCCGACTTGATACCACACAAGTCCCTGACTTGATACCAAACACGTCCGAAAAATGTCTCCTGATGCTTTGCATTTAACAATTTTCACTCATTATTCACACTTTCTTGCAACAAAAAGAATTTTACTTATATTTTTGTTCATGATGATGGGATGGCTATGTATTTGGCTTTAACTCATGTTATATTTTGGCACACTGAGTCTCATATATAAATGTTGATTTTGGATGTATAGGCCTCATCTATAAACATTGCTTTTGGATTTTGCATTATGTAATCATCTATGGAAGTTAATATAGACATTGGTTTCCTTATAAAATGTCATTTATGTATTACATTCTTACTTTAATGTCCTACTTGTCCCATAAAGATTCAATGGATGTAATGTAAATCTTGACAACACACTTATTTGATTTTCAAGCAATCTAAAAAAGGACCCTTCCTCGTTCACCCCAAATTCTTAAATATAAAAACATATATCTTAAAAATAACTACTATAATTAAATTTAATGATATTAAAATCACGGGGTGGTATAAATAACAAAGTTGTTGCTTTCATAACCAACATAAAAAGGTTTGATGAAAACACTAGTATGACTCTGCAAAAATGATAACTTAATCGTAATGACTTTTTAAAAGCCCAAAACCATACCATGAAATTGCAAGGCCTACAACTATGTTGATTCAAAGATGTGCTTCCTTGCAGTTTGGACTAATTGTTTAACACAAAGGCAACAACTACGCTTATCCACACCATGTTCTGGCCATTCACACCAACGCTTATTCGGCTGCAACAACTCCCCCATTTTCTTCGACCCTAACCGAAACTGTGTATTGCTATGTTGGATTGGACTTTTATAT
>LPNX010350794.1:13416-71717 GCA_001517045.1 Pseudotsuga menziesii
AAGAAACACAAGCACAATAGAATATATTATAGTACTGTAAAATACCAGTTCTCCACAAGTCTTAGGAATCGAACCCATTACTTCTGTTTGGAATTTGTTTATAAAGGGAACTACAAACTAAAAATAATTAACTAAATCTCCTATTTCTATGGTAATACATGGATTTTATCCAAATATGGGTCAAAGAACGACCAGAATCATAGGGATGTCGTTATATAACCATCAGGAGAGAATAAGGCACCCAAAATGGATAACTTACTGGATAAATCCAGAGTCATATTCTCCAAAAGTGTTGACACTATATTTGATGATCCATACTGGTAATGATTAGAAACAAAAGTGTAGAAATAGCATAACAACAATCAGTTGCATTCCCGAAACAACCTCCAATGAGTAACTCCATGAAGCCAATACCACAAACATAGCACGACATCTAGCTTCCTCTGAATGACTTCATTAACACCTGTAAATGTCAAACAAAATCTGTTTAACAAAATGCAACGATGATCATATAGAAATGAATGAGATGTCTATAGAATTTTTAATTATGTAGATATCTCCATTCAATAATCAAACTATGCACTAAGAGCCAAAAACGAACAAAATCAAGATATTACTAACCTGTGAGGACTAATTCGAAATCATCTGTATGTATAACTAAAGATTCAAAACATAAGAGAAAATTCGGAATTCATTGTAGAAAACAAAATATCAAGTTTTTAGAACTGATTCGACAGACAGTTGAATTGGCATGCTTCTCCTTGCCTCATTTAACTTGTCTTTGAACTTGATAGCTCTACTCTTGGAAATCTTATTCTGCTTCTTCAACCTTCGATTCTTCAACAGAAGCCTTTTGACTTGTTCTTTATATTTCAGCTTCCTTTCCCTCAACAAGTTCCACTTCTCAATCCAAGAGATTAGATCATTTTTTAAACCTGTGATTTTGTCTATAGCAGATATCTTGATAACTTCAGCCTCCTCGACTCTATAAGGCCTTTGGTCAATTTCTCGATCGATATCATGTTCATGATTTATGTGTTGACTCTCAACAACCTCATTTCCATAGGCAGACACGTATTTGAGATCCATAACAGTTGGGCCTATGGGGAGTGGATTGGGACAAAGCTCTGAGGAGTCACTTACCTCAATAACAGAGATATCCCCAACCCTTAGGTTTCTTCTGGAAAACAAGGCAGCTGTCATACTATGAGTGGTCCTACAAATAGCTCGGTTACTCATCACTCAACTAGTTTGGTCTTCAGCCCGTGTCTATCCTATGTCATCCTGTGAATGAGGAAGATCCTTGTTTTGACAGGGTATGGTGATTGGCGGTTTTCTCATTCGAGCTTGAGAATTATCAGCAGGAACTTGAGAATTTGTTTCAATCTTGACCTTAACATCACTGATACATAGGGTTTGGCTAGGTTCAGATATTTCATCACCCAAATTATCCTGTGAGCCAGACTCTTCTAGTTTAGGCTCAACTTCTTCATTTTTTATATGCCTATGTCTAACTCTAGGCCTCTGTTTGGGCCATTATTCATTCCCACCAAACCTATTACGCATGAGGAAGGATTCCCATGTTTCTCCTAGTTCTCCTAGCCGATAGGACACAAGAATTTTGCTTAATTCGTGATGGAATAAACTCCTCTCCTTATCCCCTATGTTCATTTGATAAGTGCAGGCAATTTTGTGCAGGCTATGCAAGAAAAAGTAGGGCATATTCATAGGGTGTCCTTTAAATATCATCAACAATCAGAGGTGACAGAATTGAGTTTGAGAGAGCCTACCCTCGTAGGTAACGTACCTGATGGTCAGCTACAGCAAAGCATGCCTTTTCTTCATTAGCAATCTAGAGGGGAAATCGGATTTATACTTGGTTTTCCTGTGCATTGGAGTAAGAAACCCCTTCCAATCATCATTTTTCACATGCTTGCCTTTGTACCACCATTCACCTGTCTGTGGTAACCCAATGGCTTGAGAAATAAATTCCTCAGTCAGCCTTAATTCAATGTCCCCAACCTGTGTATTAACCCCATCAAACGATTCTGCAAATGCCTTAGAAGCTGCTACGTTGAACCCAGAAAACCTCTGTAAGAACCCTAGCCATCCAACCCTAAGTATTACCTCACGACATTTAGGGGCAACATGCAAATACTCATCACCTATGAGTTCAAACCCGGACACCGGAGCCATGGCAACGATTATACAAACTTTGAGGGTTTTTGAAAACCAGACTGAAACATACAGTCAATTTATCCAAAGCCCACACATTTCCATCAACACCCCAAAATTCCCTATTTTATCAAAGCACTGTGAATTTCCTTGCAAGGTCACCATACTACGAGTTGACAGGTAAATGAGATTTGAAAATCAACTTACCACACCATGATGATCTACAAGGATGTCAAGTGAGCAAATGTTTAAGTGTGATGTTTGCATGATGAAGAGTTGACAGATGGAAACCTTCAAGTAACATGAATATCAAAACCCTAATTTTAATCATAACCTCAACGCTGATCGATATTTTCATAATATTGTGATAGCCTAGAAAACTCATCGTTTCAAAACATGATTGAATGGTTACAATTACCAATACTTCATTCATCGAATAAAACGATAATAATGTTACCAACTAAGGATATAATTGATGAATTTAGGATGAAGGTTATTATTATAATGATCAGGAAACAATTTATAATGTAACCAAACCTATATGAAAACTCTAAAAGTCATCTTAGCCCCTCATGATAAACTTTAACAATGATCGAAAATACAAAATTTGAAATAAGGATAAGCGTATAGTATTGTGTGGCTCACGAAGATTATATTACATACCCTTTTAAACCTTATGAGAAACATGTTGACATAAATAATTCAGAAGTGAAGAAGCTTTATTAGGTTTCCTATATGAATTGAACATAAACAATTATCACACCATGTAGTAGCTTGCTTGAATTAATAGTAATAAATTCATTTGATTTCAAACATGCATGAGTGATAAATGGAATGAAATTAGGAGCTACTAAATTCTGTAATTATAATTTTCCAGATGATTCAAAGAAATGAGAGATTAAGACCATGAGATTCAAATTTGACATAAACTGATGCTAACCCCTGTAAATCGATCAATCAATTAAGCTTATATTGGGAGTTCCTTTAGAATCAAAGATTCTAAGGACACTCCTAAAATATCTATAGATGAGTGTTGATCCAGGTGGTAATGTCAAATGGTGATCAAAAGATTACCAATTTTGAAATTATTCCTGTTCAAAAATGCTCTGAAGGGTGTTGCTTACCAACAATTGGCGACATCTTGGGACCGAACCAGTTATCTCTGTGGAAACAACATTCATACCTCAGATAATAAAAAATAATGCCATAAAAGTATCAAATATATGCCTAAGTGATCCCAAATTCAAGCCAATCTGAACCTATAACCATATCTCAACAGATTTCTGAAAAAAATCTATGGCTATTAGTTGAGTGTTCTTGGTCCTATTCAAACTTAGGAAAGTGTAGAGTAGGATGACTTAATTTCAATGTAGATCTATAAGGCTGAAGATAGGTTAGCCAATACCCGTATAGATATGGCTTCTTTAGAACATCAGTTGGCTTCCCCCTCATTCAAGCAAAATAGCAGACAATACTCCTTTTTTTTTCTCTCACTTTTTGTTTGTTTGTTTACAGTTAGTATATATACAAATCGTATACATAGGGGCAGACAAAAAAAGAATCAATTAGAAATAGACCGGCTAGCTCGTGATGAGACTTCGTGTCTCTCAGGTATTCGACTGAGATTCGCTGTCATTGGCTTGGTAACCAAATTTTTGACAACGTCATTCCAATAGAATTTATGATCATAAATAGACCGGCTCATGATGAGACCTCCTATTTCCTGATTAACCTTTTCATATTCACCTTATTTCAAGAGTATTCCCTGGCCGAGTGACCAGATGTATTCATGAAAATGAAGGGAAAAACCACAGACTTATTAAGACAGCTTAAAAAAAATGACTAGATATGTTCAACAAATCTTGAAGCTTAGTAGACATGCATTGGAATTAGTAAATAAATTCCCTGAGGTATTGATATGTAGGAAGACACCTGAAGACAACCATCAAGGATTGCTAAGAGAAAAATTGCAGAGGATAAAATCTAATGCAAGTCTGAAAACAGATCACTTATGAGAGATCGGATACTTCCAGCCATCATCAGTGGTTACGATCCAATATATATTTCAGTCATCTCTGTCTGACACATTTCATCATCAGGTTCTTCTTTAAGTCCATGCAAAATGCTTCATGCTGAATCTTGTGGTAGAAGATAGGAGATGCATTGGAGAAAGCAACTATTTACAGAGGCAAAATGCAATCTTATGTACAGTAAATGATCTGAAGAGTTGAATTATTTTCATGACCTGTCATCTGAAATTCCAAATGGGTAAACATGATGATGATGATAAAGAAAATAATCAGTAAATATAAGATCGAAAATTCTAACTAGAAATCAAAATGAAACGAAAATTATGTACATAAATATTCATAAATGGGAATATACAATGGAAATGACTCGATGATGTGAGATTACTGAAAGTACTTTTTAAGGATATGCCCATTTACTAGGAGGGTATTGAGTTGTCCTTGTAAAGTCTGTAAACAGAAGGTATTAGGACCAGGTTTTTCTGCTATCACATATAGACCTAACCAAAGACATTGGAATTTGGTATTCTCCCCTTTGTCTTCATGTGCTTTGTCCCATTTCAAAACCAGATCATCTACTTGTAATTCTCTATTTGAGGATGAGCCACGATCAAACCATGACTTAACAATTTGCTGGTGTTTTGAAAAATGTCTCTTAGCATTTTCTCTTTCCTCTTCCAACTTCAACAGCATATTGATTCTTTCTTCAATGGTTGAACACTCAATCTCTTGTACAACTCATGCAAGCTGTAATGAAGGTAAAAACAGATTTGGGGGAAGGATAGCATCCACTCCATATACTAAAAAGAAAGGAGAGTTACCAACAGATGATTTTGGGGTAACCCTATCAGCCCATAGAGCTTGATACATAACAGTTTTCCAGTTCCTATGATGCTTAGCTATGGATATTTTCAGAATTTTCAGCAAGTTCTTATTTGTTGATTCAGCCAGGCCATTGCCTTGTGGGTAGTATTTAGCTGAATACCTAATTCTGATCCCTTTTTCTAGTGCAAATTCAGTTAATTCTCTAGAAGAGAAATAATATGCATTATCAAACACAAGAAATTCAAGCACTCCAAATATGGTGATTATGTTAGTTTCAAGAAAATGCAACACCTGATTTGTATTAACCACCCACAAGGGTTCGGCTTCAAACCATTGTGTAAAATAGTCGGTGGAATTTATGATGTACTTATGATAAAGGGAGGAGGAGGGATTTATTAGTCCAACGATATCAATTCCCCACTATTGGAAAGGCCTGTCCACCGCCACAGGCTGTGAAGGAAACATTGGTTTTTTAACTCTGGCAGTTGCGGTCTGGCAATATTGGAACCTTCTAATGAAAGAATGAGCATATTTAAATAGGGTTGGACAAAAATAGACTGCTCTTAGAATTTTATGAGCAGTAGTATAACCACCAAAGTGGCCACCAGCAGGCCCGTCATGCAGTTGTGTTAAAACCAAATCAAATTCCTCCTTCTCTAGACAACGAAGCAAAACTCCATCCACATTTTTCCTGAAAAGAACATTATTTACCAATTGGTAGGGTGCTGATTTTAATATTACCTCTCTCTTCTTTCTTGGATCTAGATGATCTAGAGCACTTCCAGTTTCAAGATAAGTGCGAATGTTAGTATACCATGAGCTAGCCTGGTCTGGGACAAAACAAATTTATTTCTGGAGCAAGATGTCATCTAAAGGTATGTCATTCTAGGCAGATGTGCTGATTGGGAAGCCAGTTTACACAACCCAAAACCACGTATGACTTGAGAGGGTTTAATCTCTAGTTCATAGTCCTGAAGAGCAGCCATCCAATGTTCCCTTTTTTCTCGAAGGTCTTTCTATACTAGCAAATTTCTCACAGTAGAGAATGGAACAACTACCTTGGTTTTCGATTTAAGGAGATAAGGGCGAAAATGTTTTACTGCTTTGAACAAAGCAAAATCCTGTTTATCCACTTCATGGTAGTTCAGTTTGGATCCTTTTAAATTCGAGCTCATGAAGGAGATATGTACTTCATCCTCCTGCTTGTTCTTTTGAGTAAGAACAGCTGCATAAGATATGTCAGATGCAAAAGTATAGAGAATAAAGTCTTTCTTAAAATCAGGACTCAGAAGTGCAGGTTCCTTAGCTATGGCCTCTCTAATCTTGATAAATGAATCCTTTTCTTTATCCCCCCATGAAAAACTATTGTCTTTCTTAATCATATTCTGCAGTGGGCGTACGATTTCAGAGAAACTTGGAACAAACTTCCTTACAAAATTTATCTTTCCCATGAAGGATTGCATGGATTTCTTAGTAGCAGGAAAATGAATCCTAGAGATAGCTTCTTTTCTTTCTGGACCAATCATGATCCCTTCTTTTGACACTACAAACCCTAGCAAAATTCCTTCAGTTACTGTAAATATTGACTTTTTAGGGTTAAGGGAAATACTGAACTTCTTGCAATGTTCAAGCACTTTATGTAAGTGTGAGATGTGAATAGATCTATTTCTGGAAAACACATTGACATCATCCAAATAGACAATGACAGAGTTATTTATTAGACCTTTGAAAGCAACGTCCATTGCCCTTCAGAACGTAGCCCCAGCGTTTATCAATCCGAAGGGAATCTTCCTATAGGCATAGGTTCCCCAAGGTGTCCTAAAAGTGGTTTTTAGCTGATCTGCATGAGAAACTAAGACTTGGTTGTACCCAGAGAAACCATCTAATAAAGACAGCATTTGAGCACCTGACACCTTTTGGAGGATTTGTTCCATGGGAGGGATAGGATAGTTGTCTTTTTCTGATGATCGGTTTAAGTTTCAGAAGTCTACACATAGTTGAATATCTCTATTCTTCTTCCTAATGGGGACAAGGTTTGCCACCCACTGTGCATGGCGTACAGGAAATATGATCTGGGCAGTAAGCAATTTACACAATTCTTTGTTTACTGTTGGTTTTAAGGCAGGGTGTATTTTCCTTAGTTTCTGCTGGAACGATTTTGACTGAGATTTCATGGGGATTACATGTTGTATGATTTGGGTATCAAAAGTCTTCATATCATCTTAGGACCATGCAAATACATCCTTGAATTCACTAAACAGTTTTAGAAAGGCTGATTTCTCGTTTGGGGTGTAGTCTGATCCTAAATTGATATTTTGAGGATTTGCTTCCGTGCCTAAGTTTATGGTTTCATAACGCATGTTGGAACGGTTTGTCTTGCAATTAGGCACTCCCTTGAACTTATCATGCAGGTCATAAAAAATTTTGAGCCTAAGAACTGATGTAGGGATCGAATTTACCTGTTCAAAAGATTGATCGACGGGACGAGGTGGGTGGATTACTGAGAAATTGTGTAGATCTTCATCATGTGTGATCTCGTCAATTGCTGATTCCTTAAAAGCATCTTCCCCTGTTAAGAAGGCAATAATATGTGAGTTATCATTGAAGACATGTCAGTTAGTAATGTTATCTGGGATTGAGGGTCTAAATAATAATTCAATAGAAAAAACATTAGGGGAAAAATTCTCTGCGGGAATGAGTCATGAAGCTACATTTGCCAACAAGTCAGCTTCCTAATTCTGAAAATGAGGAATGGATTCGATATTAAAGGCATCAAGTGCTGAAACTAAATTCCATACCTCCTTTTGATAACTTTGCAAATGATTAGATAAGCAATGAATGGGATTGCAGACTTGTCGAACAATAATTTCAGAATCGCCAAATGCAATCAGAGCTTTAACCTTTAAGTCTAGTGCCTTCTTGAGTCCTTGTATGAGGTCCTCATATTCGGCTGTGTTATTTGTGCAAATATATTCCAGCATACAAGATAGCATGAATTTGTTTCCTGCAGGGTCCAAGAGCATACAACTTACTCCTGCACCTTCCTTTGATCTAAATTCATCAAAATATAGATGCCAAGGCTTATCAACAAGACTAGATACATATTTTACATTATTCATAGTGTTAACCAAACTGGGGGTAGCTTCCTGAAAATCACAATGTAGAATTTTTGATTTATTTACAGAATCGGTAAATGCAGATTTAAGTGCAGGAAAACTCCCCAGATCAGAATCGTATTCGTAGTTTCCTAAAATAGAATCACTAAACAAAATTGGTTCATTGGGATCGTTTATCTTGGTCACTATGTGTTTCATGTACCTCTCTCTATCAATCCTGATCTGATTTGGTCGCCCGTTTTTAGGTAACCACAAATGAGACCAATTGGTTGAAAAGTATCCTTTTAAGGCTTGAGACCAATCACGACTTAAAAACAACCCATAGGCATCTGGTATGTCTGCTACCAGTACGTCAATAAACTGGAAGAGCTGTGGATTGGTGGCCATTCTAACCATTACTCCTTTTAATTATCCTACAATTTTCACCTTAGACTAATCTAGTTGGCTAATCTGAATTTCACAAGGAGTGGGCTTGGAATTCAGCTTCTTACAGACCAAATAAGGAATAATGTTTGATGAAGCTCTGGAATCAATCATGCAGTTATGAACATTCCAGATGAATATTTCAAATGTTAGTATAAAGGGTGGAGTTGTAGACTTGGAGTTCTTACCTATCAGTGCATATTTACCAGCAGTCGTTTTGATGTTACTATTAAAACCTACTGTTGTTTTGCTAGTTGAAGGATCAATGTTATTGAATGAAGGTACAGAGGGCTGATTATTTGTTTTGGTGGTTGATGGAGTTGATAATTTTGAAAGTATTGAACCCCTAGGCATGGGGTAAATTTTCAATAAATCAAACATGCTGATATTTTCCCTCTGTTTCTTGAGATCTTCTATGATGTCATATTGGAGGTATATACCTTGAGTGGCAGGCTACTGATTTTAAGGTTGGGGACTGTTCTTAGGTGCTGATGATGGTTGTGAATCTATAGGTCCTTTACTTCTTATACTATGGGTGTGCTGGTTGAAAAAGACAGAATGATCACTAAACTCCCCTTCTTTGGCTGAACTATCCCAGAAATGGCAATTAAGCGGGAGAGGATCTTCAAAAATTTCCTCTTCGGTTCCAGGCTGCTCCGGTTCACGATATTTATCCGACTCCTGATCAGTTGAAGAATCAGGTAAGGAATAAACAACTCTTATAGTATTGAAAAATTCCTCATTAGTTGATATGTCAGGGGGGGTGTTTTTCCTGGGATTTGGGGATGTAAAAGGCCGATATGGAGTTTTGAAATTTCCTCTGTTTGAAGTACCTTCTCCGTTATTTTGTTTCAATATCACCACTTCATTTGTAAGAGACCTAATTGCTTGCTGTAATTTTTCTACATTGATAGCAGGAGAATCTCTTTTATCCGTGTTAGTTCTAGAAAGGGTTTCGTTGCATTAACGAAGGGAACCATAAGTTTTGCCATTATTTTCTGGTTCAAATGTCAATGAATTCTTTTCAACCTTTATTGCTTCTTCGAAGGTTTCAACTAACGTGATTTTACTAGCTTGTTTCACAAACATACCCAGGTATTTAGGTAAAGCTGAAGCATAATTCTCAATTATGATATCTTCTGGAGGTTGGGAGGCTACTTGTATCTTATTCAAGAGAGTAAGGAAACGTTGATTGAAATCCTTTATCCTTTATTTTCTCTCCATCTTAATTCTAGCCAATTCTAGTGCTAACACAGCAGGGGTTTTATCTTCACCAAACTTGTTCAGGAATGCCTGACTAAAATCACTCCAGCTAGTTATGGATCTTTGAGTTAGGGAAAAATACCAAACTGCAGCTTTTCCTTCAAAAGTTAAAGGGAATAGTTGACATACCACATCCTCATGTTGAACATTCATAGTCTGAACAGCCAGGATGAATTTGTCAATGTGATTTTCGGCCAGGAGCTTATCATCTGGGTCAAACTTAGGTAGCAGTTTGTCAGGGTGTTTGGGCAAGTTATGTTGTAGTCTAGGCACAACAATGGTACCGCATCGAAACCATGGTCTATCAAGATTAGGGTTACCCTGATCACGGTCACCCATGTCTCGATTGGATTCTGGATCTGATGAAGACTCGTTGTTATGGTCACGAGGGCTATCAGGTGGTGATTCAGGAGGTGAAGGGGGTAGATCAGATCCATCTGAAGGCAACAATCGCTGGGAGGTGTTATGGCTAGCCACTACTCTCAAAATATCACTAAGATAATAATGAGGAGATCCTCTCAATGGTTCAAGAGGATCTTCGCCAATCGGATCAGCAGCTGACTCAGTCTTTTCCAAGGTTTGAAAATGAGATCTGCTTAGCAATCCGAAATTGATCGGAGGGATTCCTGTTTGGCGAGAATAGGCTCTAGCTAAGATTCTTCACAATTCCTCTAATGTTTGACTTATCTGCTCTTGGGAAACTGGTGAGATAGTTGGGTCTCTTTCAATAATGTTCCTAACTGCATCTAAAAAAGGGGTATTCATAGTTTCAGGTTGTGATGTAGAGACTAGGGTAGACAATGTTCCAAAAGTTGTGAGGGAGGAAGTAGGTTGATTACTGGTAGGAGCGTTATGTGATCGATCAACCATTAAGCTTTAATCTCAGGCCCTCCTTCTAGCTCCATTTGTTGGCCATAAATACTGACCTAGGCCAACAACAGAAAGACATCCCACACACTCGACTTACTGCAATCTTGTGTATGTTTGGGATGACTGTATGTCACAGGATCAAGGCCCTGCTACCTATATAATGTGGTCTCCAACTAGAGAGTCTCTTTTGGTGTGGGTGGTAAGTTTTGCTTAACCAAATCTTCTGACAAAATCAGAGAGATTCAACCTAGTGACTAACTGATACTAGAGACTATCTTAAGCTAAGTATAGAAAATAGTAGCTCCTAATTCTATCCTATAATGACTTAAATGCAAGCTATCTATCTCAGCTGAGAGCATGAATTGTTGATTTGATAACAGGTCGCAATATATAAAGTGATCTATAATTATGTATTGTTAGAAAAGCATACAATTAACAGAAATAAATCTAAATTAACTCCCAATAAGATAATGTCTCATCACAAGATAATTTAAATAGAAAATGAAACCTGTAATCAAATAAATGTAACACAGTCATGAAAAATGACAGATACCATCAGATACTAACATGAAAGTGAAACAAGGCCAGCTTACACAGTTAATACTTCATGTAACATAATTTCATAAAATATTGTAGAAAAACATGAAGAAATTCACTCACTTTCAACATGTCAACGAATTATTCATTTTTCAAAAACCATGTAATCATTCGAGATCCACTTAAAAGAATGATTTGACATACAATATAATGATATATATATATATATGAAAACGAAAATTTAACAAAGGAGAAACATCGTTAGCACAGTGTAAAATATCTAAAAGACTTAGCTAAGGTCGTCAGTATTTTGTAGCATCCATTAATCTTCAGAAACAGTTCTATAGAAACACAAGCACAACAGAATATATTATAGTACTGTAAAATACTAGTTGTCCACAAGTCTTAGGAATCGAACCCATTACTTCTGTTTGGAATTTGTTTATAAAGGGAACTACAAACTACAACTAATTAACTAAATCTCCTATTTCTATGGTAATACATGGATTTTATCCAAATATGGGTTAAAGAACGACTAGAATCATAGGGATGTCATTATATAATCATCAGGAGAGAATAAGGCGCCCAAAAATGGATAACTTACTGGATAAATCCAGCGTCATATTCTCCAAAAGTGTTGACACAATATTTGATGATCCATAGTGGTAATGCTTAGAAACAGAAGTGTAGAAACAACATAACAGCAATCAGTTGCATTCTTGAAACAACCTCCAATGAGTAACTCCATGTAGCCAATACCACAAACATAGCACGGCATCTAGCTTCCTCTGAACGACTTCATTAACACCTGTAAATGTCAAACAAAATCTATTTAGCAAAATGCAATGATGATCATATAGAAATGAATGAGATGTCTGCATAATTTTTAATTCTGTAGATATCTCCATTTAATAATCAAACTATGCACTAAGATCCAAAAACAGAAAAAATAAAGATATTACTAACCTGTGAGGACCAATTCGAAATCATCTGTATGTATAACTGAAGATTCAAAACATAAGACAAAATTCAGAATTCATTGCAGAAAACAAAATATCAAGTTTTTAGAACTGATTCGACAGACAGTCGAATTGGCATGCTTCTTGTTGCATCATTAAACTCAGCTTAGAACTTGACAACTCTAATCTTGGAAATCTTATTCTACTTCTTCAACCTTTGATTCTTCAACAGAATCCTTTGAACTTGTTCTTTATATTTCAGCTTCCTTTCCCTCAACAAGTTCCACTTCTCAATCCAAGAGATTAGATCATTTTTTAAACATGTGATTTCATCTATAGCAGATATCTTGATAACTTCAGCCTCCTCGACTCTATAAGGCCTCTGGTCAATTTTTGATCAATATCATGTTCATGATTTATTTGTTGACTGTCAACAACCTCATATATAGAGGCAGACACATATTTGAAATCCAGAACATTTGGGCCTATGCGAACTGGATTGGGATGAAGCACTGAGGAGTCACTTACCTCAATAACAGAGATATCCCCAACCCTCAGGTTTCTTCTGGAAAACAAGGCAGTTGTCATACTGCGGGTGGTCCTACGAATAGCTCTGCTAGTTTGGTCTTCAGCCTGTGTCTGTACTATGTCAGCTTGTGAGTGAGGAAGATCCTTGTTTTGATAGGGTATGGTGATTGGCGATTTTCTCATTCGAGCTTGAGAATTATCAGTAGGAACTTCAGAATTTGTTTCAATCTTGACCTTAACATCACTGATACTTAGGGTTTGGCTAGGTTCGGATATTTCATCGCCCAAATTATCCTGTGAGCCAGACTCTTCTAGTTCATGCTCAGCTTCATCATTTTTTATATGCCTACGTCTAACCCTAGGCTTCTGTTTGGGCCATTCTTCATTCCCACCAAACCTATTACGCATGAGGAAGTATTCCCATGTTTCTCCTAGTTCTCCTAGCCGATAGGACACAAGAATTTTGATTAATTCATGATGGAATAAACTCCTCTCCTTATCCCCTACGTTCATTTGATAAGTGCAGGCTATTTTGTGCAGGATATTCAAGAAAAAGTAGGGCATATTCACAGGGTGTCCTTTAAATATCATCAACAATCGGAGGTGATAGAACTGAGTTTGAGAGATCCTACCCTCGCAGGTAACGTACCTGATGATCAGCTCCAGCAAAGCACGCCATTTCTTCCTTAGCAGTCTAGAGGGGAAACTAGATTTATACTTGGTTTTCCTGTGCACTGGAGTAAGAAACCCCTTCCAATCGTCATTTTTTACATGCTTTCCTTTGTACCACTGTTCACTTGTCTATGGTAACCCAATGGCTTGAGAAATAAATATCTCATTCAACCTTAATTCAATGTCCCCAACCTGTGCATTAACCCCATCAAATGATTCTGCAAACGCCTTAGAAGCTGCTACGTTGAACCCAAAAAACCTCTGTAAGAACCCTAGCCATCCAACCCGAAGCATTACCTCACGACATCCAGGGGCAACATGCAAATACTCATCACCTATGAGTTCAAACTTGGACACCGGAGCCATGGAGGTGATTATACAAACTTTGAGGGTTTTCAAAAACCAGACTGAAACATACAGTCAATTTATCCAAAGCCCACACATTTCCATCAACACCCCAAAATGACCTATTTTATCAAAGCACTGTGAATTTCCCTGCAAGGTCATCATACTGGGAGTTGACAGGTAAATGAGATTTGAAAAACAACTTACCACACCATGATGATCTGGAGGGAAGTCAAGTGAGCAATTGTTTAAGTGTGATGTTTGCATGATGAAGAGTCGACGGATGGAAACCTTCAAGTAACACGAATATCAAAACCCTAATTTTAATCATAACCTCAACGCTGATCGATATTTTCATAATATTGTGATAGCCTAGAAAACTCATCGTTTCAAAACATGATTGAATGGTTACAATGACCAATCCTTCATTCATTGAATAAAACGATAATAATGTTACCAACTAAGGATATAATTGATGAATTTAGGATTAAGGTTATTATTATAATGATCAAGAAACAATTTATAATGTAACCAAACCTATATCAAAACTCTAAAATTCATCTTAGGCCCTCATGATAAACTTTAACAATGACTCACTTCGAAAATACAAAATTCAAAATAAGGATAAGCGTATAGTAATGTGTGGCTCATGAAGATTATATTAAATACCCTTTTAAACCTTATGAAAAACATGTTGAGATAAATAATTATGAAGTGAAGAAGCTTTATTGGGTTTCCTGTATGAATTGAACAGAAACAGTTATCACACCATGTAGTAGCTTGCTTGAATTAATAGTAATAAATTCATTTGATTTCAAACATGCATGAGTCATAAATGGAATGAAATTAGGAGCTACTAACTTCTGTAATTATAATTTTCTAGATGATTAAAAGAAA
The DNA here is from genome assembly GCA_001517045.1 of Pseudotsuga menziesii. Taxonomy (NCBI): domain Eukaryota; kingdom Viridiplantae; phylum Streptophyta; class Pinopsida; order Pinales; family Pinaceae; genus Pseudotsuga; species Pseudotsuga menziesii. The sequence continues at coordinate 28,054 of LPNX010350794.1, forward strand.
TGAGAGATTAATACCATGAGATTCAAATTTGACATAAATTGATGCTAACCCCCGTAAATCGATCAATCAATTAAGCTTCTATTGGGATTTCCTTCAGAATCAAATATTTTGAGGACAATCCTAAAATATCTATAGATGAGTGTTGATCCAGGTGGTAATATCAAACGTCGATCAAAATATTACCAATTTTGAAATTATTCCTGTTAAAAAATGCTCCGAAGGGTGTTGCTTGCCAACAATTGGTGACATGTTGGGACTGAACCAGTTATCTCTATGGAAACAACATTCATACTTTAGATAATAAAAAATAATGCCATAAAATTATCAAATCTATGCCTAAGTGATCCCAAATTCAAACCAATCTGAACCTATAACCATACCTCAACAGATTTATGAAACAAACCTATGGTTGTTAGTTGAGTGTTCTTAGTCCTATTCAAACTCAGGTAAGTGTAGAGTAGGATGAGTTAATTTAAATGTAGATCTATAAGGCCAAAGACAGGTTAGCCAATACCTGTATAGATATGGCTTCTTTAGAACATTAGTTGGATTCCCCCTCATTCCAACAAAATAGCAGACAATACTCCCTTTTTTTTCGTTTTTAATATTTTTTTTTACAATTAGTATATATACAAATCGTATACATAGGGGTAGACACAAGAAGAATCAATTGGAAATACTATCTTAGCTTGGTGACCAAATAATGATAGCCTTATTCACCAATCCTATCAGAAACTGATCAAGCCAGCTCGTGAGGAGACTTCCTGTCTCTCAAGTATTCGACTGAGAGTCGCTGTCGTTGGCTTGGTAACCAAATTTTTGACAACGTCATTCCAATAGAATTTATGATCATAAATAGACTGTCTCGTGATGAGTCCTCCTGTTTCCTGATTAACCTTTTCATGTTCACCTTAGTTCAGGAGTATTGCCCCGGCCGAGTAGCCAGATGTATTCACGAAAATGAAGGGAAAAACCACAGACTTATTAAGATAGATTAAAAAAATGATTAGATATCTTCAACGAATCTTCAAGCTTAGTAGACATGCATTGGAATCAGTAAATAAATTCCCTGAGGTATTGATATGTAGGAAGACACCCAAAGACAACCATCAAGGATTGCTAAGAGAAAAATTGCGGAGGTTAAAAACTAATACAAGTCTGAAAAAAGATCACTTATGAGAGATCGGATACTTCTAGCCATCATCAGTGGTTACGATCTGATATGTATTTTAGTCATTTCTATTCGACACATTTCATTATCAGGTTCTTCTTTAAGTCCATGCAAAATGCTTCATGCTGAATCTTGTGGTAGAAGATAGGAGATGCGTTGGGGAAAGCAACTATTTACAGAGGCAAAATGCAATCTTATGTATAGTAAATGATCTAAAAAGTTGAATTATTTTCATGACCTGTCATCTGAAATTCCGAATGGGTAAACATGATGATGATGATATAGAAAATAATCGGTAAATATAAGATCGAAAATTCTAACTAGAAATCATAATGAAACCAAAATTATGTACATAAATCTTCACAAATGGGAACAATAACCCTATCAGCCTATAGAGCATGATATAGAACAGTATGCCAATTCCTATGATGCTCAGCTATGGATCTTTTTAGAATTTTCAGCAAGTTCTTGTTTGTTGATTCAGCCAGGCCATTGCTTTGTGGGTAGTAGTTAGCTGAATACTTGATTTTGATCCCTTTTTCTAGTGCAAATTCAGTTAATTCTCCAGAAGAGAAATAAGATGCATTGTTAAACATGAGAGATTCATGCACTCCAAATCTGGTGATTATGTTAGTTTCAAGAAAATGCAATACCTGATTTGTATTAACCACCCATAGGGGTTTGGGTTCAGAGCATCGAGTAAAATAGTCGGTGGCAGTTATGATGTACTTATGTTGAAGGGAGGAGGAGAGATTTATTGGTCCAACAATATCAATTCCCCACTGTTGGAAAGGCCTGTCCACCACCACAGGATGTAAAGGAAATGCTGGTTTTTTAACTCTGCCAGTTGCGGTCTGGAAATCTTGGCACCTTCTAACGAAAGTATGGGCATCTTTAAATAGGGTTGGCCAAAAATAGCCTGCTCTCAAAATTTTATGAGCAGTAGTATCACCACCAAAGTGGCCTCCAGTAGGCCTGTCATGCAGTTGTGTTAAAACCAAATAGGATTCCTCCTTCTCTAGACAACGAAGAAAAAATCCATCCGCATTTTTCCTGAAAAGCACATTATTTACCAATTGGTAGGGTGTTGATTTTAATCTTACCGCTCTCTTATTTCTTGGATCTAGATGATCTGGAGCACTTCCAGTTTCAAGATAAGTGTGGATGTCAGGATACCATGAGGTAGCCTGGTCTGGGATAAAACAAATTTCTTTCTGGAGCAAGACATCATCTAAAGGTATGTCATTCTGGTCAGCAGGTAGATGTGCTGATTCAGTAGCCAGTTTACACAACCCCAAACCATGTATGACTTGAGAGGGTTTAATCTCTAGGCGATACTCCTGAAGAGCAGCCATGCAATGTGCCTTTTTTCTCAAAGGTCTTTCTGTACTAGCAAATTTCTCACAACAAAGAATGGAACAACTACCTTGGTTTTCGATTTAAGGAGATAAGGGCGGAAATGTTTTCCTACTTTGAACATAGCAAAATCTTGTTTATCCACTTCATGGTAGTTCAGTTCAGCTCCCTTTAAATTCGAGCTCATGAAGGAGATAGGTACTTCATCCTCCTGCTGGTTCTTCTGAGTAAGAACAGCTGCATAATATATGTCAGATGCAAAAGTATAAAGAATAAAGTATTTCTTAAATTCAGGACTCACAAGTGCGGGTGCCTCAGCTATGGCCTCTCTAATCTTGATAAATGACTCCTTTTCTGTATCCCCCCATGAAAAACTACCATCTTTCTTAATCATATTCTACAGTGGGAACATAATTTCAGAGAAACTTGGAACAAACTTCCGTACAAAATTTATCTTTCCCATGAAGGATTGCATGGATTTCTTAGTAGTGGGAAAAGGAATCCTAGAGATAGCTTTTGTTCTTTCTGGATCACTCATGATCCCTTCTTTTGACACTACAAACCCCATCAAAATTCCTTCAGTTGCTGCAAATATTGACTTTTTAGGGTTAAGGGAAATACCGAACTTCCTGCAACGATCAAGCACTTTACGTAAGTGTGAGATGTGATCAGATCTATTTCTAGAAAGCACACTGACATCGTGGAAATAGACAACGATAGAGTGATTTATCAGACCTCTGAAAGCAGTGTCTATTGCCCTTTGGAACGTAGCCCCAGCGTTTATCAATCCGAAGGGCATCTTCCTGTAGGCATAGGTTTCCCAAGGTGTCCTAAAAGTGGTTTTCAGCTGATATGTAGGAGAAACTAAGACCTGGTTATACCCAGAGAAACCATCTAATAAAGACAACATTTGAGCACCTAACACCTTTTAGAGGATTTGTTCCATGGGTAGGATAGGATAGTTGTCTTTTTCTGATGATCAGTTTAAGTTTTGGAAGTCTACACATAGCCGAATATTTCCATTCTTCTTCCTAATGGGGACAAGGTTTACCACCCACTATGCATGGCGTACAGGAAATATGATCTAGGCAGTAAGCAATTTATTCAATTCTTTCTTTACGGCTGGTTCTAAGGCAGGGTGTATTTTCCTTAGTTTCCGCTGGAACGGTTTTGACTGAGATTTCATGGGGATTACGTGTTGTATGATTTGGGTATCAAAAGTATTTAGATCATCGTAGGACCATGCAAATACGTCCTTGAATTCACTAAACAGTTTTAGAAAGGCTTATTTCTCATTTGGGGTGTAGTTTGATCCTAAATTGATATTTTGAGGATTTTCTTCCGTGCCTAAGTTTATGGTTTCATAACGCATGTTGGGACTATTTGTCTTGCAATTAGGCACCCCCTTGAACTTATCATGTAGGTCATAAAAATTTTCAAGCCTAAGAACTGATGTAGGGATCGAATTTACCTGTTCAAAAGATTGATCGACGGGACGAGGTGGGTGGATTACTGAGAACTTGTGTAGAGTCTTCATCATGTGTGATCTCGTCAATTACTGATTCCTTAAAAGCATCTCCCCCTATTAAGAAGGCAATAATATGCGAATCATAATTGAAGACACGCTAATTAATAATGTTATCTGGGATTGACGGTCTAAATAATAATTCAATAGAAAAAACATTAGGGGAAAAATTCTCTGCGGGAATGAGTCATGAAGCTACATTTTCCAACAAGTTAGCTTCCTGAATCTGAAAACAAGGAATGGATTCGATATTAAAGGAATCAAGTGCTGAAATTAAATTCCATACCTCCTTTTGATAACTTTGCAAATGATCAGATAAGCAATGACGGGAATTGCGGACTTGTCGAACAATAATTTTAGAATCGCCAAATGGAATCAGAACTTTAACCTTTAAGTCCAGTGCCTTCTTGAGTCCTTGTATGAGGGCCTCATATTTGGCTGTGTTATTTGTGGAAAGAAATTCCAGCCTACAAGATAGCATGAATTTGTTTCCTACAGGGTCCAGGAGCATGCAACCTACTCCTGCACCTTCCTTTGATCTAGATCCGTCAAAATATAGATGTGAAGGATTATCAACAAGGCTAATTACATCTTTTACATTATTCACAGTGTTAACCAAACTGGGGGCAGCTTCCTGAAAATCACAATGTAGAATTTCTGATTTATTTATAAAATAGGTAAATGCAGATCTAAGTGTAGGAAAACTCCCCAAATCAGAATCGTATCCGTAGTTTCCTAAAATAGAATCACTAAACAAAACTGGTTCATTGGGAGCATTTATCTCGGTCACTGTGTGTTTCATGTACCTCTCTTTGTTAATCCTGATCTGATTTGGTCGCCCGTTTTTAGGTAACCACAAATGAGACCAATTGGTTGAAAAGTATCCTTTTAAGGCTTGAGACCAATCACGACTTAAAAACAAACCATATACATTCGGTATGTCTGCTACCACTACGTCAATAACCTGGAAGAGCTGTGGATTGGTGGCCATTCTGATCATTACTCCTTTTAATTCTCCTACAATTTTCACCTTAGACCGATCTAGCTGGCTAATCTAAATTTCACAAGGAGTGGGCTTGGAATTTAGCTTCTTATAGACCAAATAAGGAATAATGTTTGATGAACTATCCCAGAAATGGCAATTAAGCAGGAAAGGATCTTCTGAAATTTCCTCTTTGGTTCCAGGCTGCTCCGATTCACGATCTTCATCCGACTCCTGATCGGTTGAAGAATTAGGTAAGGCATAAACAACTCTTATAGTATTGAAAACTTCCTCATTAGTTGATATGTCAAGGGGAGTGTTTTGCTTGGGATTTGGGGATGTAAAAGGTCGATATGGAGTTTTGAAATTCCCTCTGTTTAATGTACATTCTCCATTATTTTGTTTCAATATCACCACTTCAATTGTAAGAGACCTAATTGCTTGTTGTAATTTTTGTACATCGAAAGCAGGAGCATATCTTTTATCCGTGTTGGTTCTAGTAGGGGTTTCATTGCGTTTACGAAGGGAACCATAATTTTTGGCATTATTTTCTGGTTCAAACATCAATGAATTCTTTTCAACCTTTATTGCTTCTTCAGAGGTTTCAACTGACGTGATTTTACTATCTTGTTTCACAAACATAACCAGGTATTTAGGTAAAGCTGAAGCATAATTCTCAATTATGATATCTTCTGGAGGTTGGGAGGCTACTGGTATCTTATTCAAGAGAGTAAGGAAACGTTGATTGAAATCCTTTATCCTTTCTTTTCTCTCCATCTTAATTCTATCCAATTCTATTGCTAACACAACAGGGGTTTTATCTTCACCAAACTTGTTCAAGAATGCTTGACTAAAATCACTCCAGCTAGTTATGGATCCTTGAGTTAGGGAAAAATACCAAACTGCAGCTTTTCCTTCAAAAGTTAAAGGGAATAGTCGACATACTAGATCCTCATGCTGAACATTCATAGTCTGAACAACCAAAATTAATTTGTCAATGTGATTTTCGGCCAGGACCTTATCATCTGGGTCAAAATTAGGTAGCAGTTTGTCAGGGTGTTTGGGTAGGTTATGTTGTAGTCTAGGCACAACAACGGCACCGTGCAGTAACCCTAGTCTATCAGCATTAGGGTTACCCTAATCATGGTCACCCATGTTTGGATCGGATTCTAGATCTGATAAAGACTCGTTGTTATGGTCACGAGGGCTATTAGGTGGTGATTCAGGAGTTGAAGGGGGTAGATTAGATCCACCTGAAGGCAACAATCACCGAGAAGTGTTATGGCTAGCCACTCCTCTCAAAATATCACTAAGATGATAATCAGTAGATCCTCTCAATGGTTCAAGAGGCTCTTCTCCAATCGGATCAGCGGTTGACTCAGTCACTGCCAAGGTTTGAAAATGAGCTATGCTTGGTGATCCGAAATTGATCGGAGGGATTCTTGTTTGGTGAGAATAGGCTCTAGTTAATATTCTTCATGATTCCTCTAATGTTTGACTTATCTGCTCTGGGGAAACTAGTGAGACAGTTGGATCGCTTTCAATAATGGTCCTAACTGCATCTAAAAAAGGGGTATTCATAGTTTCGGGTTGTGATGTAGAGACCGGGGTAGACAATGTTCCAAAAGTTGTGAGGGAGGAAGTAGGTTGATTACTGGTAGGAGCATTATGTGATCGATCAGCCATTAAGATTTAAGTTCAGGCCCTCCTTCTAGCTCCATTTTTTGGCCATAAATACTGACCTAGGCCAACAACAGAAAGACAGCCCACACACTCGACTTACTACAATCTTGTGTATGTTTGGGATGACTGTCTCTCACGGGATCAAGGCCCTGCTGCCTGTATAATGTGCTCTCCAGCTAGAGAGTCTCTTTTGGTGTGGGTGGTAAGTTTTGCTTAACCAAATCATCTGACAAAATCAGAGAGATTCAACCTAGTGACTAACTGATACTAGAGACTATCTTAAGATAAGTACAGAAAATAGTAGCTCCTAATTATATCCTATAATGACTTAAATGCAAGCTATCTATCTCAGCTGAGAGCATGAAACATAAGTGTAGAAACAACATAACAACAATGCTTAGAAACAGAAGTGGTAATGCTTAGAAATATAAGTGTAGAAATATCATAACATCAATCAGTTACATTCCCGAAACAACCTCCAATGAGTAACTCCATGTAGCCAATACCACAAACATAGCACGGCATATAGCTTCCTCTGAACGACTTCATTAACACCTGTAAATGTCAAACAAAATCTGTTTAGCAAAATGCAATGATGATCATATATAAATGAATGAGATGTCTGCATAATTTTTAATTATGTAGATATCTCCATTTAATAATCAAAATATGCACTAAGAGCCAAAAATGAACAAAATCAAGATATTACTAACCTGTGGGGACCAATTCGAAATCATCTATATGTATAACTGAAGATTCAAAACATAAGACAAAATTTGGAATTCATTGCAGAAAACAAAATATCAAGTTTTTAGAACTGATTCGACAGACAGTCGAATTGGCATGCTTCTCCTTGCCTCATTTAACTTGGCTTTGAACTTGACAGCTCTAATCTTGGCAATCTTATTCTGCTTCTTCATTATTCGATTCTTCAACAGAAGACTTTTAACTTGTTCTTTATATTTCAGCTTCCTTTCCCTCAACAAGTTCCACTTCTCAATCCAAGAGATTAGATCATTTTTTAAACCTATGATTTCATCTATAGCAGATATCTTGATAACTTCAGCCTCCTCGACTCTATAAGGCCTCTGGTTAATTTATTGATCAATATCATGTTCATGATTTATTTGTTGACTGTCAACAGTCTCATTTCTAGAGGAAGACACGTATTTGAGATCCAGAATAGTTGGGCCTATGGGGACTGGATTGGGACGAAGCTCTGAGGAGTCACTTACCTCAATAACAGAGATATCCCCAACCCTCAGGTTTCTTCTGGAAAACAAGGCAGCTGTCATACTATGAGCGGTCCTATGAATAGCTTCGTTACTCATCATTGGGCTAGTTTGGTCTTCAGTTTGTGTCTGTCCTATGTCAGCCTGTGAGTGAGAAAGATCCTTCTTTTGACAGGCTATGGTGATTGGCGGTTTTCTCATTCGAGTTTGAGAATTATCAGCAGGAACTTCAGAATTTGTTTCAATCTTAACCTTAACATAACTGATACTTAGGGTTTGGCTAGGTTCAGATATTTCATTGCCCAAATTATCCTGTGAGCCAGACTCTTCTAGTTGAGGCTCGGCTTCTTCGTTTTTTATACACCTACGTCTAACCCTAGGCCTCTATTTGGGCCATTCTTCATTCCCACCAAACCTATTACGCATGAAGAAGGATTCCCATATTTCTCCTAGTTCTCCTAGCCGATAGGACACAAGAATTTTGATTTATCCGTGATGGAATAAACTCCTCTCCTTATCCCCTATGTTCATTTGATAAGTGTAGGCCATTTTGTGCAGCCTATTCAAGAAAAAGTAGGGCATATTCATAGGGTGTCCTTTAAATATCATCAACAATCAGAGGTGATAGAATTGAGTTTGAGAGATCCTACCCTCGTCGGTAACGTACCTGATGATCAGCTCCAGCAAAGCATGCCATTTCTTCATTAGCAGTCTAGAGGGGAAACCGGATTTATACTTGCTTTGCCTATGCGCTAGAGTAAGAAACCCCTTCCAATCATCATTTTTAACATGCTTTCCTTTGTACCACCATTCACCTATCTGTGGTAACCCAATGGCTTGAGAAGTAAATTCCTCAGTCAGCCTTAATTCAATGTCCCCAACCTATGCATTAACCCCATCAAACAATTCTGCAAATGCCTTAGAAGCTACTACGTTGAACCCAAAAAACATCTCTAAGAACCCTAGGCATCCAACCCTAATTATTACCTCATGACATTCAGGGGCAGCATGCAAATACTCATCACCTATGAGTTCAAACCTGGACACCGGAGCCATGGTAGTGATTATACAAACTTTGAGGGTTTTCAAAAACCAGACTAAAACATACAGTTGATTTATCCAAAGCCCACACATTTCCATCAACACCCCAAAATGCCCTATTTTATCAAAGCACTATGAATTTCCCTGCAAGGTCATCATACTACGAGTTGATAGGTAAATGAGATTTGAAAAACAACTTACCACACCATGATGATCTGTAGGGAAGTCAAGTGAATGACTGTTTAAGTGTGATGTTTGCATGATGAAGAGTAAACAGATGGCAACCTTCAAGTAACACAAATATCAAAACCCTAATTTTAATCATAACCTCAACGCTGATCGATATTTTCATAATATTGTGATATCCTAGAAAACCGATCGTTTCAAAACATGATTGAATGGTTACAATGACCAATCCTTCATTCATCGAATAAAACCATAATAATGTTACCAACTAAGGATATAATTGATGAATTTAGGATGAAGGTTATTATTATAATGATCGGGAAACAATTTATAATGTAACCAAACCTATATCAAAACTCTAAAAGTCATCTTAGCCCCTCATGATAAACTTTAACAATGTCTCACTTCAAAAATACAAAATTCGAAATAAGGATAAGCATATAGTAATGTGTGGATCACGAAGATGATATTAAATACCCTTTTAAACCTTATGACAAACATTTTGAGATAAATAATTCAGAAGTGAAGAAGCTTTATTAGGTTTCCTATATGAATTGAACAGAAACAGTTATCACACCATGTAGTAGCTTGCTTGAATTAATAGTAATAAATTTATTTGATTTCAAACATGCATGAGTGATAAATGGAATGAAATTAGGAGCTACTAACTTCTGTAATTATAATTTTCCATATGATTAAAAGAAATGAGAGATTAAGACCATGAGATTCAAATTTGACATAAACTGATGCTAACCCTTGTAAATTGATCAATGAATTAAGCTTCTATTGGGAGTGCCTTCAGAATCAAAGATTCTAAGAACAATCCTAAAATATCTATAGATGAGTGTTGATCCAGGTGGTAATATCAAATTCCGATCAAAATAATACCAATTTTGAAATTATTCGTGTTCAAAAATGCTCTGAAGGGTGTTGCTTGCCAACACGTCGCTTCTTCCTCGGCTGCTTTCTTCAAAACAACATTGTATAAAGAATCCAATTTTTTTCTTACCTTGACAAATCCATCTTGTGCTGATTTCTTCATTTCCTTTGTTGCTGTATCGGTTGCATCCTTAATGGCCTTGACGAGCCGGTTCAATTGCGCCTCCATTGCTGACATGGTGCTACTGTTCATAGCCTGGTCTATGCTTCTCTTTGTTCGTAGTTGGTTGAATATGCGTTGTGCTTCTGGGTCACTAGGTGTCTCCGTCGATGATTCTTCATCAAATTATTGGTCATCTTTGTGCACGTGATCATCAGGTGCATCCACCGAGGGTCCCGTCAAAAATTCATCTATACTGACTGGTTATTGCCATTCTACAGGCCAATCAATGATCATTTCCTCCAACTCTGTATCAGAAACCTTGTACTGCATCGAAAACCATTGCTTGTATGGGTCATGTCGCGCTTGGACGTGAATAGCATGTGGTGCAATTGCGAACCACACAATCCTTTAGTACTTCTTCACGACTTCCTCTGACAATCTTGGATTTTTACCATTGAAACCTGTAACACTTCATGGTAGATCCAAAATTGGATCGAGCAGTCTATTAATATCTCTACTTCTCTTACCCAAGATAATTTCTGATATCTTGCACCCTTGCATACTTCTATCGCTTTGACATCCATGCCCTGGTAATCATCTGGCTCCATCCAAGCCACTAATGTGATCAAAATGAGGAGAAAACTATATGTGAATGGTATTTCACCCTCCTGCACTGCCACTGTGTCCTCCGCTAGCTGGTTCATAAGAAAATGGGACCAGTTCATTTGTATGCCTTACGTACACAACTCAGTACATGTGACCACCCCTGAATTACATTGAACCGGGTAGTTATTCCTGACCACTTTACTGGCCAAAATCCTTGCGCTAATACGTACCATGTGGTCATTGATACTATCAATGTGGTATGCCCTTCTGTCATGCTTTATATCATAGCACTTCTTTAGTGTCCCCTCCAACTTCTTGTCATTATCTTTGCCGCGAAAATATTGTGAGGGGTCTGGCCCATCCTTGGGTAGCCCCATTATCTCTGAAATCAACCCCACCGTGACTTCAAATGGATCATATAACCACAAAAACCCGCCATGGAAGCATGCCAAAAGATTCTTCATGCATGCATTTAATTCAGTCGGCTGCCAAAAGTGTGGCATGTTGATCAACCCGAGTAAGATGGATCTAGCCAGCTCGCTCACCCAGTCCTCCGGGATGCGCTCGATCGACCCACCTTTGACTGCTACCATTGTCACATATGGTTCATGCACAACGTCCTCCAATGCGAGTAAGTCATGGTATTCATATTTCACCTGCATCAGCATAGTCACAATGTCAAAATTGCATACCATCCCTTGTGGTATCGTCGACATCCTTATCTGTTCCTTTTTATATTTTGTGGGCTTCTTAGCCTTCGCACCAGGCCGGATAGGAGGTATATATCTCGGGATGTCCTTGATAGAAACCCCTGCTCAAGCTAGAGACTCCACAACTCCTGAGCACGATGGCCCCACTGTGCAGTGTCTTCTCCTTGCACCCTTGCGGATGTTCTGGTATGTCTTTTCTGTGGCTCCGGAGAGCTAAGATTCTATCCCTTTATATTCCTCTTTGGCACCGATGATGATTCAAATTGAATAATGGTACTTATTCCATGATTGTTACTGGTATGATCATTGAATCTTTCTCACTTGAAATCTCTACTGTGTTTGGGTTACTCTACATGCCGCACCAATTCCCTATGAGACTCAACAACCACTCACCCCCTCTGGACTTAGAAACTTACTTGATCTACTCAAACTCACTCCATGACTCTGCAATGCTGCAACTAAACTCGTCTCTACACAATGGTGTCTTTAGAGCATGTCGAGCTCCCCTTTTATAGTGCCGAATCAAATCATACTCATCATTACTAAATAAACACGATCATCATGACCAAATCATGCATTAACTACCTGAATCTGTCGTTGATTCTGCCAACCCAACGGTTATATCTACCATCATTACACGTCACTTCCACAAGCACCATCGGTTAACTGCTTTTAACTGTCTTCATTTATTACTGATTTTACTTTTGTGCGCATCCTTGTGGCTATCGCAGCATGACCTCCTAACTGTTCTACTGATTCCTTCTCTTGCACATCCACCTCCTCTTGGTGTGCCTTCCATTCATCCAACATCCTACCTATTTTTTTTACATTGCGCAGTGCCTCAGGTTTTGCACAGTTCTAGGCCCATCCTATAGGGCTTTATCGTCCTACTACCATTTACTAGTTTGGCAGCATCACTCCATCTAACTGCTGCAAGTGAACTACAAATCCTGAAGTAATGGAATTAACAAGATATGGACCTAACCAATGCATCTGTAACTTACCAGAATGCTTCATGAACTTGCTGTCATACAACAACACCAAATATCCTTGCTAAAACTGTTTATTATTTATGTGGTGATTGTTTCAAGCCTTTTATCGATCCTTCTTGACGCACTGGTGGAATCCTTCAATAAAGCGGTCCTCTTTGAGTTGCACCAACTGCTCCATATGCTCAGCTAGCGCTGCTTCATTGTCCATACCCATTGCTACTGCAATGCGCAGAATCAAAACAATGTACTCCATAGGCATGACTGCCTCTTTCCCATATACCAATTTGAATGATGTTTTCCCTACCAGTTTCTTGCAGGTGGTGCGATATACCCATAAAACTGCTGGAATATTCAGGTTCCAGTCATCGTGACTTGCATTATATACCTTTGTAAGTGCATGCTGCAATATTTTGTTGAATTCCTCCACTGTCCCATTCGCCTGTGGATGATACAGGGTACTTTTCTTATGTTGTATCTGTAGCTCTTCCGTCAACACACTTATCGTGCGATTGATGAAGTGACTCCCTTGGTCACTCATTAATATCCTTGGACATCCAAATCATGTCACAATGTTTTTGAATAAGAACCTTGCTGCTGTCGCAACAGTGGAATCCACGACTAGTGCAGCCTCCATCCATCTTGTTAAATACTCTATTGCTGTAATGATGTACTATGCACCGGTTCTCTGCCTAGGTGGGTTGATTGGTCCCACAAAATACCTGACCCATTTATCGAATGGTTGTAATGTAACCTGAGGAACTAGTGGCATCTCATCTCTCCTTGATGGTTTTCCAATTTGTTGACATACATCACAACTCTGCGCATAGTTTGTTGCATGATTATGCAAAGTGGGCCACGAAATCCCTGCATGAAGCACCTTTCTCACAGTAGCTCTTCCTCCATAGTGTCCACCAGCGACTCCCACATGGGCCTATTCTAAAATATTCCCTTGTTCATGCGGTAGGACACATCGCCACAAAATCTCATCTGGTCCTAGTTTATATAGTTGTCCAGCGATCAACTAGAAATATGAGGCCTTCACCACCAACTGTTTTTTCTCACTCATTGTGAAATCCTCCGGTGCGCTTCCTGTCACCAAAAATTGAATTATTTGATCATAATAATCATTTTCCATGTCTAATCTGAACAACTGTGCATTTGACAGTCCATCTTCAATATTTGTTGGCTCTTCACCTATCTCAATTCAGGATAAATGATTAGGGCCTGCATTTAAGTGACCCGGCTTCAGAATTATCTCAAAATCAAAATTCTGAAAGAGAAGTAACCAGTGACATATCTTCCCCCCCAACACATGATTATTGACTAGGTACTTCAAATTATAATGGTCTGTAAACATCTTAAAATGACCACCCAATAGGTAATGCCTAAACTTTTGTAGTGCATATACCATCGCTAGACCTTCTCTCTCGGTGGTTGTATAGTTCTTCTCTGCAGATGACAACTTCCGATTAGAGAAATAAATTGGGTGATAGAGATATCCTTCTCCTGGTTGTGAAATAACCACTCCCAATGCAACAGATGATGCATCCACATGAACATGGAACTCCTTGTCCCAATCCGGAAAAAACTAGTATTGGTGCATAAGCCATCTTGGCTTTTAGTGTGTTGAAACTCCCTTGACACTCTTGAATCCATACAAATGCTGCATATTTCTTCAACGAATTTTCCATCGATGTTGTGATCATAGCGTATCCATGCATGAACTTGCGATAATACCCTGTGTGCCCCAAAGTCGCTCGGAGCATCTTCACATTTGTAGGCGGTGGCAAGTTTAAGATCAACACAATCTTCGCGGGGTCAACCAACAGTTTGAAAATGATGTGACCCAACAACATCCCGAAAGGTGCGCAGAAAATACACTTCTTAGAATTCAGTGGGATCTGATGCTGTCGACATCTCTCCAACATCAGCTATAGGTTTTCCAAATGGTCTCGGATCAACCCATAAACTATCCAGTCGTCCATATAAAATTCCAAAAACTTCTGAATGAAATCTTTGAATGCATCAACAACAACCCGGGAGAATATTGTTAGAAAAAAGGATCACCGAGAAATAAAAATTATACAATTAATTCATTAAACAAGATGCAAAACACATTAAGCACATTACAGAGAGACAAAAATATAATGTGGTTCACCCAAACTATGGGCTACGTCCACATAGAAATTTCCAGTCCTTTTATTACCATCCAGAAAGATCAAGGGATACAACCTGCAACAATACTACTGCACTTCCTCTTCATGCTCTCACAATCTCTCTCACACAATCACAAAGATTGTCTACAGTGCTACAATACAATACAATACCATCACCAGCCGTATTAAAATTATTTTCTTTTATAGGGGAAATACCATGGGAAAATACTATGGTTAACCCAATACCATGGGTCCGCAAAACTATTGGCCAACAAACATCCCAAAATTTTTTCTCGGGGGCTTCACTCTCGAACCCTTGTATCTTGGGGGAATTTCCCTCGAACCCTCGTATCTCAGGGGTGTTGCCCTTGAACCCCATTTTTTGGGGTGCTTCCTTGAACCCCAAGGTTGGGGAACAAGTGTACAGTACACCTGGGGTACAAACATGACTTAATAACATCTCTAAACCTAGAAGATCAGGCTCCACAACCAACAATCTCCCACTTGAAGACTGATCACAACAAATCCACCACTGTTGCACTTGCTGGACTATGATATGGACCTTGGACTTGGGTAATTTCTTCTTTTCACCTTCATTCTTGAAGGCCAACAGACACCAAGCAAGAACTCTGTTTCTCTCTGGTTACTCCCTTTGTCAACATGTCTGCAGGATTCTAGCTAGTATGTATCTTTTCCAGTTTTAATAGTTCTTCATCTAGAAAATATCTTATGAAGTGATACTTGAGATGTATATGTTTATTCTTCGAAATAAAGGCCGATTTCTTTGCAAGAAGAATGGCACTATGGCTGTCATTGTACATCCTACTATTCTTTTGCTTCTTACCCAATTCCTCCATGAACCTCTGCAACCAAATCATCTCCTTACTAGCCTTTTTAGCAGCAACATACTTTGCTTTTGTTGTTGAAAGTGAAACAACCTGTTTGAGTTTTGAAATGCATATTGCTACTATTACACCCATAGTAAAGACATACCCTATAGTTCTCCTCCTGCTGTGTTTATCACCGGCCATATCTGCATCAACATATCCCTGTAGAACAGTGTCTGAACCTCCAAAACATAATGCATGAGAAGTGATACCTCTCAAATACTTGAGAATCCAATGTACTTCTTTCCAATGCTCTTTACTTGGATTATTTATATACCTGCTCACAACTTCCACTGCATGTGCATTATCTGGTCTTGTGCACACCATGGCATACATCAATATTCCAACCACCGCTGAATAGGGAATCCTGGATATGTAATCTATCTCTTGTCATGTCTCTAGACACATCTCCTTAGTCTGAAATGGATGGCTAAAGGTGTACTAACTGGTTTTTCATTCTGCATTCTAAACCTCTGCAACACCTTTTCTATGTACTCACCTTGAGACAACTCCAATTTGCGATTTTTCCTGTCTCTTGTTATTCTCATACCAAGAATTTGCTTTGCAGCACCCAAATCCTTCATCGCAAATGATTAAGCTAGTTTTATTTTGAGCACATTTATATCCTGCATGTTAGACCCTGCAACAAGCATGTCATCCACATACAATAGCAAGATAATATATCTTCCGTTATCTAGCCTCTTGAAATAAACATAGTGGTCAGAATGACATCTATCTTGACCTTGTTCTATCATTAACTTATCAAATTTTAAATACCACTGCCTTGGATCTTGCTTCAGGCCATACAAGCTCTTCTTAAACTTGCAAACCAAATTCTCCTTCCCTTTGACGTCATACCCCTATAGCTGCTCCATATAAATATCTTCCTCCAAATCCCCATGGAGAAAGGTTGTTTTTACATCTAATTATTTAAGATGCAAATATTCTACCGCCACTAGACTTAAAATAGTTATAATTGAAGTCATTTTAACAATAGGAGAAAATATTTCATCAAAGTATATACCTTTCTTTTGTGTAAACCCATTTACAAGAAGTCTATCCTTGTACCACTTCTTTCCTCCATCTTCTTCCTTCAACCTGTAAACCCATTTATTCTGCAATGCTCTTTTTCCTACAAGAAATTGAACCAAATCCCAATTTTGGTTTCTTACCAATGAGTTAATCTCCTCATTCATGCCTTGCTCCCACTTCTTTCTAGTTTCTACCTGCATTGCCTCTTCATAACATTCTAGTTCACCAGAATCAGTGATCAATAAATAATACAGTAAATGAGAGAATCGTTCAGGGGGTCTACTTAACCTGGTAGATATTCTTACAATTACAGGAGTTTCAGGTACTTGCTGTTGTTCTTGATTTTCTGGTGCCTTTGGAACTTCATTTTCTTTGATTTCATCAAGCACCATGTACTCTGTGTTTTTATTTTCCACTTTATTTCCCTACAATTGATATTTGTACATAACCTTTTCATTGAATACTACATCTCTACTCCTAATGATTTTGCAATTTTCAAAATCCCATAAGAAATAACCAAAATCATCAACCCCGTATCCAATAAAGGTACATTTCTTGGGTTTAGCTTCAAGGTTTGTTCTATCATATTTATCAACATGGAAAAATGCTTCACAATCAAAAGTTCTCAAAAATGAGTATTTTACCTGTCCATGCCTCCCATGGAATCCCACCATCCAAAGCGCTTGAAAGCCCTCTTTTTATTAAATAAATAGTAGTGTTTATAGCATCAGCACAAAACTGTAAGGGAAAACCTGCATGCAATCTCATACACCTTGTACGTTGCATTATCATTCTGTTCATCCTTTCTGACACACCATTTTCTTGTGGTGTTCCAGGGGCTGTCTTCTCTCTGCGAATCCCATTGTGTGAACAATAATTGTCAAACTCCTTTCTGCAGTATTCACCTCCATTATCAGATCTGAGACATTTCAACATTTTTCATGTCTCATTCTCAGCCAAAGCTTTCCACTTCTTAAAATTATCAAACACATCCAATTTCTATCTAATGCAATAAACCCAAGTTTTTCTAGTTGCATGATCAATAAAAGTAACATAATAATTAGAGACACCAAGAGATTGTACCTAAGTTGGTCCCCATACATATGTATGGACAAGCTCTAACTTTTCACTCTTCTTTTGTTTCCCAACCCTGAGAAATCTAACTCTCTTATGTTTTCCATAAACACAGTTTTCATAGAATTCCAAACTTACCTGCTTCAGATATGGAAGTAGTTTCCTTGAGTGGAGAATCTGCATCCCCTTCTCACTCATGTGGCCAAGCCTATGATGCCACAACGCCACATATATTTTTGTGGAAGCTACAAATATATAATAATCAGTATTATGAGGACATAAATATAAGGTACCTTCCCTATCTCCTTTTTCTATTACCAATGATCCTTTAGTGATCTTCCACCACGTTTCTCCAAACGTAGACAAACAACCACTATCTCCCAACTGCCCTGTTGAGATCAGATTTCTTTTCATAGCAGGAATGTGCCTTACATATTTTAGCATCCATTCACTTCCATTATTTAACTTAATCTATACCTTACCCTTTCCAATAATTTTATATGGTTCATCATCCCCCAATAAAACATGTCCAAAATCAGCTTGAACAAAATCATGAAAGAATTTCCTATGGGGTGTAGCATGAAATGAAGCCCCTGAATCTACTACCTAGTAATCACTAGTATTATCTAATGTAATAATCAAAGCATATTGTAACACATCACGTGTTACATTTGCTTCATGAGTAGTCTCTTGCTTCCTCTCACCTTTCTTCTTTGGTGATTTGCAGTCTTTCTTTAGATGTCCTTTCTTACCACAGTTCCAACACTCTATTTTTCTAAATTTGGACTTGGATCTTCCCTTTTTAGACTTGTTGCGATTTCCTGGGCTCCTTCCTCTCTCATTTTGTCTCTCTCTTCTCTCCATGGTCAACGAATTACCTGATGTCTCATTTGTTCTTTTTATTCACATTTCCTCCCTAAGAATAACACCAACAACATCATCAAACTTAAGAGTGTTTGAACTGGGGACATAGTTACTTACATCCATGACCAAGTTATTCTAACTTTCTAGTAGTGAGCACATGATTAGAAGAGCCCTAACCTCATCATCAAAGTTCACGTTTAAAGAACTTAACTGGCTCGTAAGTGTATTAAACTCATTTAAATGGTCAGCAATAGATCCACCTTCCGACATATTCATATTAAATAACCGCTTCATTAAAAATACCTTGTTGGAAGCTGAGGGTTTTTCGTAGAGTTTCGTCAATTCTCTCATCACACCCTTTGTTGTTTTTTCTTTTGAAATATTGAAAACCACCAAAGAAGCCAGGCACAACCGTATTGTTCCTAGTGACTTTCTGTCAAGAGCCTCCCATTCTTCATCCTTCATAGTCACCGACTGCTTTTTCTTTTCTACCCAACGACAGGTATAGATCCTTATGGTATAGATAGTCCTCCATTTGCATCTTCCATAACTGATATTTTTGGCCGTTAAATTTCTCGAGCCTAAACTTTCCCTCTTCTACCATTTCTCCCACTTGAACCAAGAACCCTTATTTCTTGCAATTTTACCAACCAAATAGACCTTTTGGCTCTGATACCAATTGTTAGGAAAAAGGACCGCAGAGCAATAACAATTATACGGTTAAATCATTAAACACATTACAGAGAGACACATATATAACGTGGTTCACCCTAATGATGGGCTACCTCCACATAGAAATTTCCAATCCTTTTATTACTGTGCAGAAAGATGAAGGGATACAACATGTAGCAATGCCACTGCACTTCCTCTTTAGACTATCACAATATCTCTCACACAATCACAGAGATTGTTTACAATGCTACAATACAATACAATACCATAACCAGTTGTATTACAATGCTTTTCTTTTATAGGGGAAATACCATGGGAAAATACTATGGTTAACCCAATACCATGGGTCCGCAAAACTGTTGGGGAATGAGTGTACAGTACACCTGGGGTACAAACATGATTAAATAACATCTCTAAATCTGGAATATCAGGCTCCACAACCAACAATTATCGCAGGTGCATTATTCAATACAAAAGGCATCACAGTGTACTGAAAACAACCCCATTCAGTAACAAATGTGGGTTTGTGTTGATCCTCTTTTATGATCTTGATATGGTGATAGCTAGAAAATCCATCTATGAATGAATACATATCCTTCCCACCTACTCCTTCCAGAATTTCATCAGTAAATGGTGTCAGAAATAGATCATGCATACATGCATCATTCATTTTTCTCAGGTCGACGTAGATCCAAACCTCACCCATTTTCTTGTCTTGGAAAACTATCAGACTGATCCATTCTGATTCTTTAACTGGTTCAATTATTGTAGCATCCAAAATCTAATCAAACTCAACTTTTACCCTTTCCTTGTATCGCAGATTCAAATGATATGGGCGCTTCCTTACTAGTTTTGCATCGGATTTCAACGGGATCTTCATCTCTCTTAAATTTCCTAGTATCCCCTTTATCTCGGAAAACTTCGTGGGAAACAGATCTTGGAATTCATGCAACAAGTCTATAATATTTTCCATCGTTTCTTCGTCCTAGTAGTCTCCAACACTTGCAAACTTTGGGTTATCTTTTGTCCCAATGTTGACCCTCCTTATCTTTAGTGGCTGATTCATGGGATCCATCAGCGCATTCGTTGTTGCGACATCCCGACTTCCTTTCGCTTCCAGAATGTTAATATTCCACAAATCATCATCATCTGGATCACCTAACCCATTATAACATTCCATCATTGATTGCATGTGACAATGCACATGCATATCCATTGGATATGCGACCGACACCACCTTAAGGACAACATCGCAGATAAGTTGTAGCGCATTATGAACATCCGGACTAGAATCTACGAAATTGAAGGTGTGATTAAAGGAAATTGTCATTTTCTCCCAAGTAGTGATATTTCTTCACAACTCAGTGGATACATACCAAGATCGTGACATTTCATCCAATGTGTGGACAAAATAATGGAACCACTCATCCTTTTGTTGCGATGCCCACAAGGTCTGACATTCAATCAAATGATCACTAGGACTATTTATTCCATCATACCTCCTAGCATGGTACACCTCGACATCTTTGAAGTGAACTGTAATTAATATTTGACACTGCGACCATCCAATGATCACCTTCTTATGGGTCTCCCACCAGCGTGCTTGGGTAGCCGTCAGTGCTTCCTCCAATGCCAGCAACCGCTATGGTTCTGACACCTTATCTTCAAATTCAACAAGAAACTCAGATAGCTCAAGAAGTCCTTCATAAATTGGAAATTCAATGGTCTTGGTCATGATGCAACACAGTGACTGCGTAATCAAGCCACACTTTCATAACGATACTTCATGCAAGCGGTTCTGCCAGTTCTCTAAAGCATCATTAGAGTCAGTGGATGCAGAGTTAGTGCTGCACCAACCAAGTTCCCCATCAGTAGTTAGATGTATATAATCTTTTGAAATATTATAAGAATGATCCCATCCTCTGGAAAATTCATCTTTAACTGGATCAACATATCTTTTGCCTTCATTTGGATCCATTGGAGCAATGAATCTAATATCTTGATTCTCAAATTTCATCATACACTTCTTAAAATTGATCACTGCCATAATGTCATTAGCCCATCCGATCCCCAATAGTGCGAGATAGGAGCCTCCACCATAAACAACATCAATTACGTCAAAATTGGTATAGGTCTTCATACCTTCCACTTCCACAACAAGGTGCAGAACTCTCCCAATCGACATTACTCTGGCTTGGTTGGCCAGTCGCAGCTGTACAGGGGACCAAATCAACGTCGAGCTCCCCATATTTTGCCATGTATTCCTTGTCATAATATTAACATCTGATTCGAGATCCACGATGAATGAATATACTTCATAGTCCCTGATCTGAATTTTCATGCACATTTCCTTCCCCACCTTTTTCTTATGCAGAGAATTCACCACAGAATCCTTTCCTCCCTTAGCCGATTGATGTAATAGATTCTCAATCTCACCAAGAGAATCAGGATCTCTTTCCAGTGACAAGCAACTCTCAAAAAATTGCTGCAAGGTACCATGCTATTGCGATGGTCCTTTCTCTAAGGTGGAATCAAAAGCAGTAGGAATTTCGTACACAGGTAACTTATTGAAGTTTCTGCGCATATTGTCCCATGCTTCAAAGAATGTGTATTTCTATGCGTTGATATCAAATTGGAATTTCTTCTTTCTAGCTAATTGGACTTGTGGAATCAGACTATCTTCTCCAGTTGTCGCACCTCTACGAGTGACAACAGTGATGTCAACATCCTGCATTCTGGGCTCCATCGAGATCATCGCAACTATTGGTCCTTGATTCTGGTTCAATGGGGGATTCACTGGTTGATTCCTGTTTTGAGTTATATTCTAGTTATGAATTGGAAATTGGTTATGAACTGGAATTTGGTTATGATTCTGAATTTGTAACTGGTTCTGGACTTGATTATGGGTCTGAAACTCTGCAACTGATTCTGGCTCTATAACTGTGGAACATTTTCGGCCTGCCATCTCGTGATCAACTGTGGATATTTTTCAACATCGTGTTCTTTTGTGGTACAATATGTGCATGTATACTGCAATTGTGGTCAATCTCTCTGGTAGTGCCCGAGTACGCCACAATTGTAGCATTGGACAGGTCCATGACCTCATCGGCCTCCTTGACCAAAGCCTCCTCCTCACCCTCGAAATCCTCGTTGTTGGTACTACAGCTGAGCAAATTTCCGTCATGAGGGATTCGGCTATTTCTGAACATATTGGGGTGACTGAACATACTGTGGCTATTATGGCACCATCTGTATATAACTATACTGTGGTTTTGGCGCAAAATACTATTGTGGTATACTGCATCTGTGGTGGTGGTATACACAATAGTTGAGGTGGTGGTTGCACCACCTACAGATGCAATGACTGTACCACCCTATGACCCTCTTGCTTCACATAATATGGTTCATATGTTCTTTCCTGGAGTAGGTTGTATGCATGACAACCTTTATCTTCATGTTTGATAGATCGACAAAATGAGTAGTATAGGTTTTCTAGCTTCATCACCATCTTCTTCATGTATCCAAATTCTTCATGTCGATGCCCATATACTTGAAAAATGTGGCACCATGGTACACTACCACAACTTAGAGGGTTTGACACCCTTGAAAATAGATAGTTTCAGAAAAATGGGCAAGTATCCTTGGTATGTCCATCTGTACGACATCTAGTGCACCTAAGATCCTCATGTTGTTCCTTTCCCTTTTTGATATCTTGTAACTGAGGTGTAAATTTTTCCTATTGTGTCTGAATTTGGTTCATACCAGCTGCATTTTCTCCAATGGGTGAAGCTTCCAACTTCATGGCGATCTCCAGAGCCTCGCTCTGTGTCTCGATCCTCTGCTACAAAAGTGGTAGTCTAATATGGGTTAACATCGCTGCAATGAACCATTCCTTATGTTGAATGTCACTCATCTCAAAACTAAATCTTTCCATGAGTGTCTTGAATATAGTCTCATTGGGATACAACTTAATTTCCTTTAGTTTTGTAATGTACTGTGCTTCAGACTTCGGTTTTTTGAATTTGTCGATAAGTCCTTTCTTGACTTCTACTAGTGTCTTCATTGAAGTCCTCAAAGAAACTTGTACAAATTTCATGTACCAATCCAGTGCGTGAAATCGCAGGGTTGTCTCCAGTTGGCCTTTTTTAACATCATCATCCACATCTTGTGTCATAGTCCATACTGCTTTACATAGGAACCAATATTGTTCTGGATCCTCAGTCTTGTTCCCATGGAACAAAGGTAACTTCGCATCGTCGCCCGCCATTCTTGGTCTTCTTCCTATAGATGTTGATTTATCGCTATTATTAGAGTGATGTTGGCACGCCAAACAAGTTGGTGTTGGACTTGTGTTTCTTCCTAATTGCGACGTAGTGCATGAAGGCGTGGATACATTGCTACTGGGGGTTGATCTTACCTCTACCCTGGATGCAGTATGGGTCTGGTAGTCCTCATCGTCATTGTGGGGTATCTTTTTCCCATGTGGTATTCCTTCACGGTCTTGCATTTTGATCGCAACAGGACCTTCCCCTGTCCTCTACCTCTTCTCATGTCGAAACCTTTCTCCTCCTCTCGTAATACCACTTTCTTCCTCAGCTTCCCTCTCAATATCATCATAACTTGCACCCTTATACCCTATATAATTCCATTCATCTCCCCCCTTTTGTCATGGTATCCACAACCCCCGCAAACCAAAGTTCTACTACTCGAGGTGCATATTCAGTATGCATTTTTCACAAACAAGCATCTTAATTGACAATTGTAATGAAAATAAGAACCTACCTCTTGGTCCGTTGAAAAATTCCATTTCTGATTTGATTTTGGACTTAGTAGTATCAACCAAAAACTCGATAATATAGCCTTCTAAGATACTGTCCATCCAGACTTTAACATCCCGCAATGATCTATTGTCAGTTTTTTGCAACTCCTGGATTAATTCCTGGGTCCAGGACATTGGCTCTTTCCCATCAAAATTTGTATTGCAATAGGTGAGTCATGCTAACCACTCATACATGATGAGCAAGAATTTAGAGGAAAAATACTTGTGTGTTCCATTCTGTATGTATTTTTCCAACCACTTATTCGTCATCAGTCCATGGTTCTAATTTTCTGTCTCAGCAAATTCTCCCAGCTTCTAGTCGAACCAGTCTTGATTTTTTGGTCTCGTTGGATTCCACAACATTTCCTCCCTTTAGTTGCAACAAGTTCTCGACAATAGAACCATTTTTTGACACAAACCCAACCAAAAAAACTCATTTGACAGGGGTTCTGACTCTGTCAACATCCATACCACCGCGATCTCCTTGAGCACCAGCCTAGATAGGTTTTACCCTGTCCAACAACACCCGTAGAGTGGATGAAGTCTCATTCGATATGTTCGAGGGAAGGATGATGGAACCAAGTTTCCATAGAATAGTAAGGGACAATGTGCAGTAATAATATATCTAACCATTTACTTAAGCATTAAAATAATCACTCATCATTATTCTTCATCAGATCACATCATTCCATTATAAATGCAGTAAACATACTTATGCGCAAATAGATCCAGTAAAATAACATCATCTAAAGCAGGAAAACATCGCATCATACATCCATGTCGCACATTTACTTAACATTCATCATAGGATTGTAGGAAATAATAAAAGAGTGAAACATAACGACACAGTAATTCATATCAACTTCTGCCTTGTCATATTACTTCTACTAAAAAATCATAGTACACATATCAACAGATCTCAGTCAGATACTCAAAGATATTCCTGACCAAGCTCAGATTCTTCCCTTCTCCAAGAAGATCTCCCTTAAGATATCTAATACTTGTGATTCAAGATCTATTTATAGGCTTGCGCCTTTACATTCAAGGTCCACTTAGACAACTTCTAACTAATTCTTAATTGATTCTACAAAATGATGACCAATATCCACAAAATATGGTCCAAAACAACAAAAGGTGACACAAAATATAAAAGATATTCTAATCTTCTCTTTGCGTGCTAATCTTCTTCTTTCACAGTGTCTTTGAGGTTGCGCAACATCCGTGATGCTGCGCAACTAATTTATCCAAAACCCCTTTCCAACAAGAGTAAACTAGTATGTCATCCAATAAAACAATAAAAAAACTTGTCCAAATATTTTCAAAAATCCCATTCATCAAGCACATAAAGGTAGTTGGCACATTCATTAAACTAAATGGAAAAACTGTAAACTCATCGTGACTATATCTTGTTCTAAAAGTTGTCTTATTGATGTCCTCTTCCTTAATTTTGACCTGATCATAACCTAACTTGAGATCTATCTTTGAAAACACTGTGGCGCCCCTTAATTGATCAAATAAGGCATCAATTCTTGGTAAAGGATACTTGTTCTTGATAGTGGCTTTATTTAACTTCTTGGAATCTATGTAAAGTCTCAAGGTACCATCTTTCTTTCGTACAAATAAAATCAATGCTCCCTAAGGTGAAACACTAGGCTTGATATAATGTTTTTTTAATAACTCCTCTATATGCATTTGTAACTCTTTCAATTCAAATGTACCCATCCTACAAGTGAATTTAGACAAAGGAACTGTTTCGGGAACTATATCAATAGTAAAGTCTATATCTCTTCTAGAAGGCATTACGGGTATCTCTTTAAATACATCTATAAATTCTTGTAATGATGGGTAGTCATGTAACTAAGGTTCCTTTTACTTAGATTATTCTAGGTGAGGTGCATAAATGATACCCTTTTATAAAACACTTCTTTAATTATAATTTTGTAACATGTCTTAATATCGATCTATGTATTCCTTTACTGCTACTCTATTTCCTTCCTCATCTAGACATGTGTAAGTATTATTGTAACAATCTAAGATAGCTATGCGTGTAGTCAACCAGTCCATACCAATGAAAACATCATAAGAGCCTAATGGGATAGCATTCAAATATTCTAAAGTCTTTAAACCATTCATTTCCAAAGGACATTGCCTATTATTTTTGTCACTTCGATTTTAGTTCCAGTTGCTAACTATACAAGGCCTGCTAACTCAAGGCTACTTTTCTTAAGAGAACAATTCAAAACTACACTAGGTGCAACATAACTGTTACTAGCTTTTGAATCAATTAAAACATAGTCAGTTCTATTACCAATATTACTTTCCACTTCTATCAAATGAGACTCATGATCTTTCTACCTACCTTCCAAAGTTTCTTAAATCCTCCAAGTCTTACCAACATCACCTACTATTGCTTCATGAATGTTGTGAACATTGTCTCCTTTCTTATTTGGACAATCCCTTGCATACTGATTCTCATTACAAGTCCAACATCTAACAGTAGGTCTCTTACCTGAATATGGATGCTTATGAAAAATACCACTTCTATTGACATGAGGATTCGTTCCCTTCTTTTTTTGGTCTTGTGTAAACTCTTCTTATCCTTCAAGTTCTTATGTTCCTTATTCTTATCCAACTTATACAAATGGTTTTCCTTCCCATTTACTTGTTTAAGGGTCTTGGGCATATCATACTGGATCTTATTCTCGTAAAAATTTGGCATTCCACTTAGAAATATTTGAATCTTAACTTTCTCATATTTTATATAGTCTGCATAAGTTAACAGTTCAATAAATCTCTTCTCATATGCATCCATAGTTAAATTTCCCAGCTTAATTTCAAAGAATTATTCCATCTTATTATCATAGTATTTCTCTTAAAGGTATTCTTGTTGAAAATACTTTTAAAATTTTTCAAAGTGATATTTTATTCATCGATATATTTCATTTTAACCAAATTGTCCCACCAAATAGAGGCTCTTCCCTACAAATGATATATATCCATTCTTGCTTCCATGGTTGATGAATAATTATGTAATTGGAAAATTTTTCAAAGCCCTACTAACCATGTTTCTAATTCTTCACCCTATTTAACTTCACCACCATAGGTTAGAGGTTTAATATTTCATAATTCTTTCATCAACTGATCATGTTCATACCTTCTCCTTCTACTACTAAATTCATCTGAAAATCTGGATGGACTAGTATTAGGACTTCTAGCTCTTTTTCTCAAGGGAGGTGTACAGTAAGTATATGGTGGAAAGGCCATTCTAGATAAAGTTTTTGTGTTTTCCCTTTATTTCTTGTCTTGGGTAGTCTTTAAGGTTCTTATTTCTTTCATGATCTATTCTTGAAAGTGAGTGATCCTTTCATTACATTTCTTAACCGAGTCTTCCAAGTCAAGGGATGAACTACTCCTCCTCCCTACATACCCCTCTTCAAGGCCATAAGTGGTTGTTTGTTTAACTTCCATCCTCTATTGTTTTTCTCTGATTTGTCTTCTTGGGTTAACTTATTTGTTGTGAGATTCAACGTGTTCATTCTAATTTTTGTTAGCATTCCATTATTATATTAATTTATTTTTTCAAATACTAATTAATTTTCTAGTTAAGAAGAAACAAAGCATACTATACTAGTCTTCAATTTTTTAAATAAATAACTAATAAAAATGCATAAAATGATATAATTATTTTAAAACATCTTCCAAATATTCAAAATAATAAATATTTTTTCATATTTCACTAATATAGTAACAATTTCATAATTAACTTTCATATATGCAACATTTAACTTTTATTCAAGCAAACAAATTTAAAGCGACCAATAGGCCCAACATCCGTAGTGTTACAACCATACCTTTGATACCAACTATAATTTCCCCTAGGGATATCAAAGGGTCTCAGAGACATATCATTAGCTCTATAAGGATAATTATATAATTTTAGCATAGCATATTAGTCAAACAAATATTTAATTTCATTTTTCGTGATTTAATTTTGACAAAATACCTTTAATTACCAATAAATTAAAATAAATTTAACAACTATTCCAACAAATGATCTAAGGAATGGAAAATTTTCTTACTGTTAGTTTTCTACTTTAGTACAATAAGGATCTTTATCTAAAATAATAACAAGAACATCAAGATATCCAAGTTACACAAGACACAAATATTTTCCTCGAGGAAACCATAAAAGAGAAGACCCCACAAACTTCCTTAGAATAGTTCTATCACTCAGAAAATATCACAAGATGAAAAAACCAAAGAAAAATATGTCTTTTACAACTCTCTCTCTTTCCTCCTTGTCCTCTCTCTCCTAATGCGCCATTGTGAGAGTGAGTGAGTGTGTATCCAAATAGGGAGGGCACCTCCCTATTTATCTTCTTCTATTGAGTGACTTACTCAACTAACTAGGTCAACCAAGTAACCTCTTTGGGGCTGACCTACCTAGGAATACTCATAAGTACATTTTACTTTATTTATATTGGGGACTATTTCCCCGAATTAGAACATAGGTTTTAACTCAATGACCATATACAATAATGACATCTCGAAAGGAGGGAAACACATCTTCGATGGGGTACACAAATATACAATGATAATATACATCATAATATCTTCCGAAGTTACAAATACAACAGCACTCCCTATTAACTAGGAAGGAATTATCTCGCTAGAGTCATCAACACATTTGGTCACGTCATCATGACATAGTCATCATCGTAGTTGCTACCATATTCCTCATATTGTCGATCATTATATATTTCCATCTATCGGTCATCAAAATTTTCTACAGAGCCAACCCCGTTTCATGTTGGGTGTAGGCCTAGTCCTCATCTAGGTATTCATCATATCTATAAGCAAGACATCGCTTAGGTACATCCCAGAACCATTCATTAAATTTCAACTACAATCACATGCGTCTCCTACCATCATCTCATTGGATCTAGATCATCTCATCATCAGAGATGGAGCACAACCCATATGCATATCACAAAACACATGCGTTCTACCAACATAGGAGCACGTTGAGACTTTTATGTCACCAAGACAAACTGCATCTTCCATTATGCAAGAATATCCTAGGAACACACTAAGTGCATTACGTCTGTCTACGGTCAGCCCAAATTCTACCAACATAGGATCATGCCAGGACTTTTATGTTACCAAGGCAACCTACGTCTTCCACTATGTGATAATTTCCTAGGCGTACACCAAGTTCCTTATGACCGATCATATCCAACATGGGAACACACATAAGGACTGATTACATCCAAGAACAACCTATGTACCATGCCATGGCTTTTACGTTCAAGGAAAACCTCAAGGAATTATTACGTCTAAGGAAAACCTATGTACCACGCCAAGACTTTTACATACGATGAAAACCTTCTATGACTTATTACATCTAAATAAAATATGCATACATGCCAGGAATTTCACATCCAAAGACAATCAATATGATTGATTATGTCCAAACAACCTACATACCAAGCCAGGACTTTTATGTTCAAGGACAACCCGTACCAGGATTGATTAAGTCCAAGGATAACCTGCGTACCATGCCAAGACTAATTACGTATGAGGATAACCCATAGGGATGATTACGTCTGAACAAACTGTGTACCACATCATGAATTTTATGTTCAAGTATAACTTGTATACCTTCCCATGTGAGATCTTGTGCATCTAGGTCTTTAGGTCTCTCGTCATCTCTAGCATGGAAGCATGTCAGGACTGATTACATCATTAAGACAACCTGCATCTCTGAGAATGATAGAACCCATCATTCCCTCTTTCTAGGGAATTTGTTATGGATCACACCAAGTCTCTCTCTAAAGTATTCAAACTTCACTCTAGATAGCAGCTTGGTCAATACATTGTCTACCTACTCGTCTGTCGCCACGTACTAGAGTGGCCTGGTTAGTAGCTTTCAAAGTTATACTGCCTCACAACTAGCCGAGCAGGCTACAACATATTATTCCTCGGCTGTACTCAACACCACAAAGCACTACTCCCTACTAAACCAAGAGATCATACCATGTCCCAAATGGAAGCAACATCCCGAAGTGCTCTTCCTATCAATGGCACTTCATGCCTAATTTGAATCAACATAATCATGCATGTTAATATTCTGATTCACGTCATACTTGAACCGATAGTCAACTGTACCCTTCAGGTACTTCAATACATGCTTTGTAACAACCAGGTGAACATGTCTCGGATCTGTCAAGAACTATATCAGGGTGTTCACAAAAAATCATATGTCAGGTGAGATACATCGTTGCATCAACTTTCTCTAATGAAGCATCACACAATAGCTTCAAGTTTGATTCCATAGGTGTGGTTACTGCCTTATATTCCAACATTATGAATCTCTTCAGAATCTCCACAGAATACGTTCCTTGACTAAGGAAAATCCCATCCACACTCTTCCACACCTCCATGCCTAAAAGTGTGCATCATCCCTAGCTATTTCAGTGGAAGGTATCTTCTTTAGATATACAATGAGTTTATCCTCTCATGTTAGAAACAGTTCATTGACATATACTAGTTTTACGCCTTCAAACTTAAAGTAAAGGTTGGAACCCACTTTACTCTTGGTAAATCCTAAGCTCATCCAAAAGCTTTCCATCCTTCCATACCATGTCAAGATTTTCAAACTTGAAGATCTTTTGTAGTCACTCCTTCTGAAGCGAGGCACCATCCTTCCTCTGAATTTTGTACTCTATGTATCAAAACATTCTGTACTGGAGTGACAAGTAGCTTCCTATGCTATTCATCTTCTATGTATCCATGTATGTCATTTCTTAAGGTCACTGGATACCAATATATTCTATCTTGAAATTTGTTGAAAGTTCCTCTTGCACCCATTTGTGAGCTTGTCATCCTCTGTAGGATTCCATATTCAACCTTGTAGAAAATGTTGTCATCACTCTAGGTGAACTTCAAAATCCTCATGTAACTATATGTGTTTATCTATGGGTTCCTTTTGACGTTGAACAAATCCTTCTGCACACATGTGTTTCTTTGATTGATATACACTTCTACTTCATTGGAGAAGTGTGTCAAGTCAATGGAGCACGTATCGCCATAATCATTCCCTCTTTCTAAGAGTAACCATGAATCTTTCTTTGTACTTATTGATGCTTCCATATGATGCATTCTTGATCTTGTATATCCATATGGAATACAATGTGGGATTCCCTTCAAGTCTCAAAACCACATCCTAGACATCATTATCCATGATCAACTAGTACTCTTTGATCATAGTCTCCTTCCATTTCTTCTCAGCTGCTTCTTTATATCTTGGAAGGGTCTATATCAATGATGCCACTCAACAGTGCCACATAACTAGAGTGTGTCTGAGGCCTCTTAATTTATTTTGGAGTATGAAAATACTTTTCTTCATCTTGGATGATATCTCATGCCCAAGGTGGTATTAATCTCTCTAGGTGGATCTATCGCTTTATGTGTTTTGGTCATACCATGATCCTTTATATCCTTCTGAAGTTATTTCTTTCATCACAGTGTCTCTGAACCTAGGGGCTTCAGGTTCCTCTTCGTATATGTTTGTTGGAGTGAATATTCTAGATGAACTATCATCACTTGTTCTTTAGAAAAAGTCTCATCTTTCTTTTTTTGTAGGTGATTGTACACAATCTTTCCTACAAGTCAAATTCAATTGCATAATTAGAAACATTTCATAATTCTGAAAACATATTAATAGTGACAAAATATAATGCATAAATATATATATGTCACACAATCATGCAACTATCTTATCCAATTTTACAACATTTATCCATATTTCGTATACATACGGTAACTTTCTAGATGCCTTCCATCTCTACCAAAACATTTAATAAGAGCATGCACTACTCGCAATATGTCAACAAAGAGGTTTCTTTCTAGATAAGTAACAATGGAATATTGTACAACACCATAGTATTCTTACCCATCATATGCAATTCAGTAGTATACAGTGCATAAATGTAGACACTAAATAATGCATAATGCAACAACTGAATATAAACATGTACACAACTAAACAATATCATTTAAGTAACTAGATATATAGTAAAAGAAAATTAAACACATATCTTTGTTTGTTTGGTGGGTGGAATCCTTCTTTATCTTCGCCTTCTTGCAGGAATAACTAGATAATTTGGCAATTTTCTCTACTTCATCATTTGATTCTAGGAACGTATGTTTGTCTTACTTATGATTGAGCACATCTTCTATACCATAGGTAACATGGGACTGTGTACTGGTTCTAAATATGAGTGTCACTTCTTCATTCACAACTGCATTCCTTCTTATACAAATAATGAAATGGATAAGAGTATGGTATTAGTATTCATTTGTAGAATTATTCTGGATCAAAGTACATATTCCTCATCACTTGAGGAATCTTCCTTTTCTTCTTTGTGATTTCTTTTGTTGTGAACTGTGAGAGATTGATCTTCAATTGCTCCCATCTTCTCTTCTCTTGTTACAATTCGAGATTCTTCTTATGTGAATTATTACCAAAGTATGATGAAGGTGATCAACTTACTTCTGACACATATTACTTGAATTAATGAATCCCATGATCTTGGGAAACCATTCAAGGTGGTCATAACAATATCTCCTTCTTCTACATTCTATTTGACTACTTCAAGTTGTTCCTTGATTTGAGAAACCCTTGTGAAGGAGGATTGCATAGTCTCTATGTTTTGTATATTCACATTCTTCACTTGGTTCCTCAATGTCATCTTCCAATTAATGTTCTTTCCTTCGAACAACTTGAAAGCATCGAACACTTCCTTTGGTATATTCAAGGATGACACATAAGGGATGAGATGATCCTTAATAGAATATACAATGATTCTCTTGGCATTGACCAATTTCTTCTTATGGATAGACATAGCTTCATATCCCTCTGGATCTAGAACTTCCTCACTGATATATTGATATAAATCATTTTCTTCAAGGGTCAAAGAGATCCTATACTTCCATGCCTGAAAGTTGTCATCTCCCCCAAGATTGTCATCAAGATGGGCATGATGAGTAATTTTGAAATGAGAACCTCAAATGTAAATAATAGAGATATACACCTTTCCAGTTTGAGGTGCCTGACCTGGTTCCGAAGATGTATGACCTACGGTTTGTCATAGAAACACTAATTTTCCAAAATTCTAATTGGACAAGAATATGTGCTTCTTCAAGGGGAGTTGTCCAATGTACTCCTTTTCTAAAAACTATGGTGGGAATCCTCCAAAACTTGATGCCCTAGTTTCTTCCTATAGTGTCTCGTAGTGTCCCACAGTAAAAAATGGAACTACAAAGAATGAGAAACTTCTTCCATATAAATATGCACCCTCATAGGGTGAGTTTGATGGTCCTTATTTTTCAACTGATCGGTGGAGGGAAGTGCCCGAAACAGGAAGCCATAGTTTCTCCAACTTTTGCAGAATTGTCTGATATTGATTCTGTTGTGTCTCTGAAATTCCTACTAATCAAGGTCTAGAAATTCATTATGATATAGCTTGATCTGTATCCTTTCCAACCACATAGGTGAAAGCATAATTGGATTTCCCAAGTAGAACTTATGCTAATTTTCCCAATGTGACTTGTTTAAGCACTGGTTTATTATAACGAACTTGTATTGACTTCCACATGTCACTATTTCACACTTGGGGTCTGAAATTCACACCACACCAACTAGAGTCAATTCACTATTTGTGACATATTCATAAATTTGATTTGGACCTTCTTATCTTGAGATATAAAATTTTTTCCTAGGTCTCTTGTTTAAGACTGGATTTTGGAGGAGGATGGAACCCTTATTTGGGGGAATCGTATACCCTAAATTATAGTGAATATGAGGCTAAAACTCACAAAAAGGGTACATAAATATTTCATCTTTTTCCTATCCAAGTTTCATCTCCTGATCTTTCTCCAATCTCAAGTTATAGAGAAATTTCAAAGATGACTAGAATTCATCTTCTGCAATTTTCAAGCATGAAACCCTAATTTCCAGTAGCTACAATTACAGCAGTATGTCAGCTGCACAGTGTCATATTTCAAAGTGCCTCTGATACCATGTTAGTTTTATACTTTAATTCAATAAGTATCTTTATCTGAAAGAATAACAAGCACAACAAGATATCCAATATACACAAGACACAAATATTTTCCTCAAGGAAACCATAAAGGAGAAAACCCCGCAAAATTCCTTAGATTAGTTTTAACACTAAGACAATATCACAAGATGGAAAAACCCAAGAAAAATATGTCTTCCTCATATGTTTCGCTTTCCTTCGTGTCCTCTCTCTCCTAATGCGCCAATGAGAGAGTGAGTGAGTGTGTGTCCATTGAGTAACTTACTCAACTAACTAGGTCATCCAGGTAACCTCTTTGGGACCCACCTACCTAGGAATACTCGTAAGTACATTTTACTTTATTTATCTTGAGGACTATTTCCCCAACTTACAACAAAGGGTTTACCTCAATGACCACATACAATAATGACATCTTGAAGGGAGGGAAAAAATTCTCTGATGGTGTACAACAAGATATAATGATAATATACATCAGAATATATTCCGAAGTTAAAAATACAAACACGCTTAACATCATATAGCATCATAAAAAGTTCAATCCAATCCATATCATAGATGATAACCACTTCTAAATGCTAATTATTCTTAGTCACAATTAACTAGTAATTAAGGTGTTAATTACGACACTTAACGACACTTAGTACACAAATGATGACACTTATCACAAATCCAATTGTTTAACAAATAAAAATCTATTATCAATACAAATTGACTAATAACATCTAATTACATATAAATAAGGAATAATTACCAAAATTACAATAATTAATCATGGTAATTACATAAGAGAGTCCACAAGACTAGTTAACTAGTTTTCCAATACAAGCAACTAATCTTGCACAAAATCAACTTGTAACCATGCCATTAAAACCAAAATAAATACTACAGAAATTAAAAACTTATTTAAGCATTCACATCCATCCAATTAAATATTTATTTGTAGATCATTCCAATAACACAAGATAATCTTTTCCATAAATTCCAATGAAACTAGTTAACATTTGTTGCAAGGAATTGAATCTAAATAACTGAACCAAATGAAATGAATTCATAATTAAATGATAAAAACTTATAAGTATCTTAATACAACACACTAACACGTTATAAATCTATGACATGGCTGTAGCATTACATTTTTACGAAAACATATATTTCAATCAACAACTAGTTATCAATTTTCACTGCAATGTACCTAGTTCCCAATTTAACCTTCCAAATTCCAAATAAAGAGAAATATATGAATACCATAGATCATGGAAAGTGTATAATGGGTCACCTACAATCATACTAATATATATTTACTCCCATATACTGTCCATTAAATAACTCACAAAACTAGCTAATTCTACTCATCCGAATTGAATAGTAATTCTAGGAATCACTAGAATAATAAAATCCACAGCTCATAGAATAAATTAAATTAAATTCAAAATATAAATAAAATGTTTTATAAGTAATAATATATTTATATATCAATATAAATTTTCATCAAACAGTTCATATAGAAAGTCACAAATCTACCCAAAACAATTCCATTGAAGGAGCTAGAAATTGGAAATTGATGTAGAATTTCGGAAGACATTTCCCAAACACTATTAAGAATATTTCCCCTAACATTACAAAACAAATTTTAAGTTTATTTATAAGACACAAAAAAATAAAAATAAATAAAACTCAATATTTTTAATAAACACTTCATGTGCCAAGTTTTCAAACCATGCACAAAATCCAATCGAAGAACTAGTTTTCGAATAAAATGTAGAAGCATCAAAGAGAAGTGTATTAAACCATTCCAATGCTAATTCACCATAAAAATATACATTGTATAATTAAAAGGGGCATAAATATCAGTTATGTATCATATATTCCTAAAAATAATTTCCTCAAACAATTTGTGCTTAAAATCCCAAAAACTAGTTTCCAATTCCTTCACAAAATTTACATGCATAAATAGATTGAATTCCATGAGCGATTTATTCCACAAATATATAATATGTTTCATAATTTTTTTTATGTGCATACATAAATAAATCATATTAGATCCAAATAAATTAAATAAATATGAGGTAAATCACTCATATTTTCCAAATACGCAACCAGAATCGACTGTGCCATGCTCTACCTAGTTGTAGACACAATGCAAGCTAAAAATCACTTTGAAATGGTTACACCTGAGCCGAAACCATGATTCCACAAAAAGGGTGCACTAAACAAAAATTTCTCTAAATAATTAAGTCCAACCAAAACCCAATGGAAAGTATGACCTCTACCTCCACTCTAGGGAAATTTCAATGGCTCTAGGACAACATTCCAACCACAACCCAATGGAAAGTAACACTTCCAATCTAGGGAAATTATAGGGGATCCATAACAAATAACAGTGGATCCATATTAACTCATATTGGGAAAAATTTTATCAAGGATATCCTACCAATAGAATCAATATAAAACCACAGCTTCCAAAAACAAGCACAAGAGAAAAAGCATAGACCAACACATAAGAGCAATTTTTTTTTCCAACACAAGCAAATTAAATTACTTCATGAGAAATTAAAAATGGGAGCGTGAGGGACACAAACATGAGAGTTACATTCCAAAAATAAAAAATGGGAGTTACACATCAAGTTAATACACCAATAGGCACACTAATGCAACTCTTGAGGGTGCACTAGGTGAGAGAGGGACTCCAATCCTCAACTAAAAATTAATGTCAAGGTAAATAAAACCAAGGAGTAACATAACACGTGACGATACATAAACAAGAAAGTCCATTAAGTACATAATAAGGGTGTAAAACATAAACATAGGCTCAACACACAATAATAAACACTTTTACACAACACCTTGCTCAAAACACCATGGTTCCTCATACTCTCTTTCGTGGCATCGATTGCCCAATTGTTTTTATTTTATTAATTATTTATAACTTAAACATAGTAAAAATAACAATAATGTGCAAAGAATATTCTAGGAAACTTGTGCCACTATGTCCAACATAACAACAATAATAATATGTCCCAGGGATAAACCAGAGGGTATTACAATCTCTCTGTGTAGATTATCCACTCTATGATGCATATGTTTTAATTATAACATATATTATTTTTTTTTTAATATCTAGGAATTAGAAATATGGGACTATCCTTTGTTATTATTTTTACATGTGCATTTGTTCTTGTAAATTTGGGCATATGTACATCATTTTTGTTAGTATTACAATCCCCCCTTGTCCAAACTGGTCTATTAGATTATATTTTCCTAACTCAGGAGTCATTTAGTTATTATTGGGTCCACTAGTACCATTGGGTCCACTTGAACTAATGGGGCCACATGTACTAGTGACTAAAGTGTGAGGAACATAGATAGAGGTCATCTGCATCTGACTGCACCTTTATGCATCAGTTACTGCGCCTCCTATACCATTCCCTACATTTTAGGAGCCACTAGGAATGCTGACACCAACCTAATTTAGTTGTTGGCAGTTGATGACTAGTAAAGCTTATATATGCTTTAGTTACATTCAGTTAGATATCCTCTAGTTCAGTTAGTGCCAGTTATGCATGGCTGCATGTGGGAAGGCATTTATTCTCACCTACTTCTCACCTACCACTGCACCTAGACTGGTTTGATTGATTGCAAGTGATTGAGAGACTGGATTAGAAATATGGAGTTAGACTAGTGAACTCTGATAGTGATTTAGACACTTCTAGTTAGCCATGCAGTTATATTGAGTTGGTGGATTCAAATCCTATCCACATGATTCGAATTCCCTTATTTGTAACATTTTCGTATACTGCTGGGATTAATAAAGTTTATAGTGTAATTATACTAAGAAATACTTCTATATTTCCTTTGAGATTTGTTTTGTTCAGTGGGTATTATTCATTCCTTTTACACTTCATAATAATTAATTCTAATGGCACTCATTTCCTAAAGATAAATGGCACATTAAATTTAATATGGTATCAAATATTCCTCAGGAAAGCTTCAAGTATGTCTACTCTACATTGTACACTAGAAGCAACTGGGTTTCCACATAAGTCCACAATCTTTGCATTGCTAAATCTAGATTCGTCCAGAGAATTCTCTGCGATCGTGACAGACCCTGATAAAGTGTACATGTCGAGAGGGAAGGCTTGATTCTGACATAGTGCGAATTGGTTTTGTTTTTGCAGTGAACTCTTATAGGTGCTACGTAGGCTGATTGAAGATATTGTGTGTTCAGAAGGAGAATTGATGGATTCTCAATCTCTCACACCCAGGATCTTAACACCCTTCAACTATGTTGATTGGAGGGCATATATGCAGGTTTCTTTGTGCAACAAAGGCCTTTTCAGGATAACAATGGGAAGGGAGACTGAACCCCATTACCCAGCTGAGAAAATCAAGTTTATGAACCACTTAGATGAAGATTTTAGATTTCTATGTACTCACATCTCCAGAGACCTCCTATTCCACCTTTAAGGTTTGAGGACTCCCAAAGAAGCTTGGTAGAATATTGAATTCTTGTTTGGTAATCAACATGGCCTTTAGGGACACATCTTGGAGAACGAGTTGATAGCCTTACAACCTAGTAGTTTCGAGACCATACATCAATTCTTTACAAGATTCAAGTCTCTTGCGCTTTAATGTAAGTAGTGTGTAATAGAGAGAAAGGATGAGCAACTTGTGCTCTCCATACTCAAAAAAATAGGTTATGAGTATTCTGTATTTCTCTCTACCTTCCATTATGAAAGAGCTTCCATTCCCAATTGGAAGATACCCTCACTTGATAGATTTGTTGAGTTCTTAATACAGGAGAAGGAAAAGTTGGTACAGATGGGAGTCCTACAAACATCCAAAAACCAAGCTCTTTTGGTGACATACTCTACTAATGCACAAGCTAAAGGGAGGCACAAGGGGAATATGCCTAAAGCTTATGATTTAAAACCAAAAGAGAATCATATATTGTCACATCCCCATACCCATAATGCGGATTATTTAAATTTTTTGCTTAAAGAACCTCTTTTGTTCTTATGATAAACACCAGGTATGGACATTAACCTATTCTCCAACCTTCACCTCGGGATTAGAACCACTATACCAGTCCTTCAACTCTTAAATTATCCATTCTGTGTCCAGAATGGCCATTTCCAAACTAAACTGACTTTCTCGACTTTCTCCTTTCGACTTCCAACTTTGGAATGCGAAATTCCAACAATGTAAGTTGTTCACTTGTCACCTTTCTAATTTCTGACTTCTAACTCCCCGCCTTCCGATTTTCGACTTTGAAACATAGAAATCCACGTAACTCTTACCTTTATTCTTGGTTTCCTGATTTCTAACTTCCGACTTCCTAACTTTCGCCTTCCGGATTTGGGAATGAGAAATACAATTTTCCTTAGAGTTTTTAGCTATCCATCTACTTTCTGAATTCTGCTTTCCGATTTCAGGAATTAGAAACCTAGCTTTAATTAGAACTTTCAGTTGTCCTTCCTCTTTCTGACTTCTGACCTCTTGACTTCCACTTTCTGACTTCGAGAATCAGAAATCCAACTTTACTTAGAGGATTCAACTATCCTTCCGCTTTGCGACTTTCGACTTCCGACATCGGAAATCAAAAAACCCATTTCTAGTCTTATTCAATTTTCACTTAGGTGGATTTCATGGGGTGGAAACACCACATTTCCTAGCTTAGCTACTTTTTTTACTCTTTACCAGGATTTTATCCTCCATGAACATAAACACAATGCAGGGAAAGAACACAAGGCATAAACAGACAACTACAGGGACATTCATACACAAGCAATTCACTACTTGATCATCAACAAGCATTCAACATGAACATAACAATTATTCATATTCATAAGCATTATATACATCCAATATAGTCATTCATAGGAAAATACATTGCATAAACAACGTAACAGAGATACTTATCTTGATGATTAATTTGCCCCACAACTAGCTAGGTGAATGCAATGTTGCACCAAACCATAGGCCAGCGTGTTCATCAATACCTCAACACACTTCCACCCCCGAGCTGGGCATGATTTCCACAAGGAACTAGGGAGACAATAGGCCTATACATAGCCATACCAGAGCACACACACAATCAAGCCACATATGGGTTTACCAGGAACTCAACCAAGCCATCATTCACAGTGGGTTTATTAGACTGTCCAACCAAGCAACATATGATTTTATCAGGAACTCAACCAAGCCATCGTTCATAGTGGGTTTATCAGGATGTAGGATTACAAGCCAAGAAATGTTGGGTTTATCAGGCTTATTCATCC
Organism: Pseudotsuga menziesii; assembly: GCA_001517045.1. NCBI lineage: Eukaryota > Viridiplantae > Streptophyta > Pinopsida > Pinales > Pinaceae > Pseudotsuga > Pseudotsuga menziesii. Next base: position 68,465 of record LPNX010350794.1, read on the forward strand.
AAGCCAACATACAGTTGGGTTTATCATAATTTTTACCATCAAGCCAACTCCCAAAATAGGGATCAGTTAAGCCACATATGGGTTTATCAGGAACTCAGCCAAGCCATCACTCATAGTGGGTTTATTAGAATTTTTACAGTCAATCCAACTCCCAAAATAGGGATAATTCAAGCCACAGATGGGTTTATCAGGCACTCATCCAATCCATCACTCATATTGGTTTTGTTAGACTACCGTGTCAAGGATTTCACATGGCCAAAACAAAACAAGACTCATACCCCCTGATCCTTTGCGTGACTGAGAATGGTGAACAACAAGTGAAAAAAAACCCAAAACTAAAACACGGTTCTACAAGTAGGGTGAAATCACAACACACATGCACCAAAAAATGACTCCCCCTCCCCCCAATAGGCGCGAATGACTGAATAATCCTCTTCTCAGTGTAACCTCAGGATGAGAGGATGGGCATGCATTCCCATGTCATTTTACTTCCTGTAGAACCAAGAATGCACTGCCCCAGACTACAGGCTGTAGTATTTTCCTAGTTAAGCAATCTAACTGCCATACCCTACTCTACCCTGTTGATGTATTTATAACTTCGGAATGTATTCATCCGTATATCTTATGTATTGTACCTCGATGTTTATTTCGGGATGTGTCTATAATGTAATTGAGTCATGTCATGCCCCAATGTTCCGATTGGGAATTTTCTATAATGTGAAAGTCATGTCAAGTCATTGTGGGTAACCCTCCTATTTGTCAAGGGTTAAAGTCCTTACAGTTGTGGGGTCCAAGGGTTATTACAATATCCTATTGAAGTCGACCCTAGGTGAGTCATTGTAAGTTAGGGCAATATTCCCCACCATCTAAGTCAAGGTTAACCCTCCTTGTTGAGCAGAGGGAAAAGTCCCCACAAGTTGTGGGGCACTAGGGTTATTAGACACTCCTAGAGATGTTGGCCCTAGTAAGTATTTGTTAAGTGAGGCCGACATGTTGGAGTGTGCTTCAAGTGAATGGAAGAATATAAATAGAGAGTGAGCCTCTTTATTTATCACACACACACTCACTCATTGGGGCGCATGAGTGAGAGAGGAAACACTCTCTCAGTGTGAGAGAGAGAGACAGAAGCTGTGGAGATCATATTTATGTTTTCGGGTTTTACTGATGCCATTGGTGCTCATTCTATCTTTGATAAAGTTGCGGGGTTTTCTCCTTTATGGTTTCCCCGATGAAAATTCTTTGTGTCTCCTGTCTCTTGTGTTTTATTGCTGTGCATGTTATTCTCTCAGTTAAAGATCCTAAGATGATAATGCTAGCTTAGAATGATACAAATATAACATGGTATCAGAGCTAACCTAAGAAGAAGACATTATGTAGCTGCAGAAGCTAGGGATTCTTAATTTTTGGGTCTCTCTCCACAATCCATCAGCAAAAGTATGCTAGGCTGACTCTCCATTGAAGGGCGCATCTTTCTGTCAAAGCGGAATTCGATTTCGTGGATTTTCAGTTTTCGATGCGGAAAATTAGGGATTTCTATAGAAGAATAATTTTTGAGTGATCCCAACATAGGATTTGTCTTGTCATCAAAATCGAATTTTAGAGACCTGGATCAACATTTTTGGTTGGGTGAAACTCCGGGAAAGTCAAACCCTAGTATGACCCCAAGCTAGAAAAACCCTAAATACTAAAACTGCTAAGTTTTGGTACATTTGCTATATCATGATATTGACAAAGGCTCAGGAGCTGAAAATTTCCTAGGCCTCAGATAAACTCTTTATTTACACTGTATCAAAAATTAAGCCTTATATTTGCTAAATTCTGGGAGATATGATCCCTCCACGTTAGGGTTCCAGCCTCTTCCATAATTCATCCCTAAACAAAAAACCTGGGGATAATTGCTATATCTTGGGATAGAGAGGTCCAAATGAAATTCCTAAAGATGTTCCAAAAAGGTAACGGACTTTAATTTATTTGGTCCATGTTTTAGACTCAGAAGATGAACTAGTGACATGTGGAAGTTCGTACAACTTCGTTGTTCTGAATAGTCTTGTAACAGGTCACCTTGGGAAAATGATCATAAGTCCCAATTGGTGAAACAAATTCTGATGAAACCTATGGTGTTATAACAGTGACATGCGAGGCTACCTTAATGCAAATTTTTAGACACAGATGACCATTAATTGTGAATATACCATAGAAATAGTAATAGGAATTTCTGCAGAAGAAATTGGAAAAATAGGGCTTCCTGTTCCGAGAGCTTCCCTCCATTGTTTTCAGAAGAGGAGTACATTGGATAGCTCCCTTTGAAGAGATATATATTTCTATCCAATCAGATCTAAAATATTCCAATTTTTGAAAATTAGGGTTTCTCTGAAAAACCCTAGATCAGCTAGCTCCGGAACCGGGACGAACACCTCAAATCGGTAAGATCTAATCTTTTTCCATTTTCATTTTAGGTTCTCATTTCAAAATGATCTATCACATCAGCTTGATGATAAGCTTGGTGAAGTTGACAAATTCCAAGCATGGAAGCATATGATCTCCCTGAAGAAAATGAATTGGACACCTACACAAGTAGAGATGTTCCAGTTCCAGTGGGAGATGAGGTTAGCAGCCTTACACAAGAAGAACTTGGTCAAGGCCAAGAAGATTATTGTTGATTCAATCACGGATCAACTTGTACCACAAGTGTCTTTCCTAAAGACACCGAAGATGTTTGATTCCTTGACCAAGGTATTTGAAGGGAAGAACATAAATCAGAATATGAACTTAAGAAACCAGTTGAATAATGTGAAGATCCAGAATGCAGAGACCATACAGTCATACTTTACGAGGATCTCTCAAAACAGAGAAAAACTTGAAAACGGTAGAAGAAGAAGTGGAGAATGCAGAAGTGGTGATAGAAACCTTGAATGGCCTCTCAGGATCATGGGATTCATTCATGTAAGGAATGTGTGCCAGAAGGAAGTGATTACTTTCAGCAGACTCTGGGAAGAGCACACACAAGAAGAAGAAGCTCGACTCATAAGAAGAGAAGAGAAGATGGGATCAATTGAAGATCAAGATCTCACCATCCAAAGAAGATCCCTCAATCGATGAGGAATATGAAGATCTCAACTCTTGAAGAACCTCTTATCCACCTTAGCATCTGGATAAGAAACGATGATATTATGAATGAAGAAGATGATGAAGCTGAAGGCTCAAGAAGGAGTCTACCCACGAAACAAATAAAGATAAGTATTCAATTGTCATT
>LPNX010350794.1:72009-96159 GCA_001517045.1 Pseudotsuga menziesii
ACAAGTGACTATAGTTCAAGATGAAGAATAAATATGATGAATTCAGCAACATCATTAATAAAGAATCTTCTAGCTATGAAGAAGTAACGAAGAAGAAAGGAAAGACCAGTTCAAAGAAGAATGTTGTCTAGGATGCAGTATCGAGACCTGAAGAGAAGTTCATAGTTCCATCATGTAGTAGATGGAAACATCATGGGGTAACAAATACATAATGAGCTTGATGAATATCTAAACCTATGCTAGAAGGTTGATAGAGGATGACAAGATCATAGATGGGTGTGAGAAGAACTTTTGAAAAAGTTCAAGATAGAGGATCTTGGTATCCAGTGATCCTAGATGGATACTACTTGTCACTCTGGTACAGAATGTTTCAGTACATAAAGTACAAAAACAGAGGGAGAATGATGCTCCACTTCAGAGGGAGTGACTGCAGAAGATCCTGAGGTTTGACATGGTACAACAGGATGGATAGATTAATGAGGACTCTAGGTTTTCCTGAGAGTAAAGTGGATTCCATCCTTTGTTTCAAGGTTGAAGGTGGAAGATCAGTGATTCTCATGTTATGTGTCGATGCACTATGTTCTAGGCATGGAGGTATGGACAAGGGAAGTATGCAGTAGAGATCCTGAAGAGGTTCAGGATGATGGAATGCAAGGCCATGGCCACACCTATGGCATCAAACATGAATATGTTGAGTGATACTTCATCAGAAGCATGCTACGATGTATCGTGAGATGATTGGTTCCTTGATGTACCTGACATTTGCCTTGCTGTGAACACATTGAGGAATGTTCACCTGATGGTTGCAAAGCATGTAGTAAGGTACCTGAAGGGTATAGTTGATTATGGGCTCAAGTATGAGGCGGATCAAAAGATTATGTGGATTCGTATTGGGCAAGCAGTGCCATTAATAGGAAGAGAACTTCAAGGTGCTACTTTAGTATGGGATTAAGTGTGATCTCTTGGTTTGGTAGGACGGAGTCCTATATGGCGTTGAGTACAGCTGAGGCAAAAGATGTTGCCACTTGTTATTTGGGAGGTAGTATGTTTCTTTTGAAAAGTACTATTTGATTTGGTTGATCTGACTTGCATTTTGTTGTATGATGCAGAGAGGAGCAGTGATCCAGGTCAAGATCTCTTGAAAGAAGGATTTCTAGCATAGCTGATGAGACAGGTTTCCCTCAGATGTAATTGGTCCTGGTGAAGCTTGCAGGTCATCCTTGGACGTAATCAGCCTTGGTGTGATTCTATGCTAGAAATGGCCAAAGTGAAGTTTGATTATTTCAAGGAGAAGCTTGGTGTTCTTGAGATTGAGGTTCCCTCCAAGGGGAAATGATGAGACTGAGAGCCATTCTGACATGGGAGAGGATTAAGTTCCTTCCATGGTCAGATGTAAGGGCCAAGCCATTCTATCATGGTGAGAGGATTTAGGTTCCTTCCATGTCAGATATGAGTGCTCAGCCATTCTGATACGACTGTAGGATTGATTCCTACATGATCAGATATAAGGGCTATTGCCATTCTGGGAATGGAGGTGCCTGGTCAGTTACTAGGAAAAATCAGTCTAGGATTGAGAAGCCATTCTGATGTGAAAGAGGGATGTGTTCCCACTTGATTAGATGTAAGGGCTGAACCATTCTGTCACGACTAAAGGATTAGGTTCCTCCCATGTTAGATGTGAGTGTTGGCCATTCTAACGAGTAGGTCAGATGTAAGGGTAACTGCCATTCTATGGGAGAATGGAGGCACTTGGTCAGTTACCAGGTAGCTCAGTCTAGGACTGGGGGCCATTCTAATGTGATGGTAGGATTAGTTCCTACATGATCATATGTGAGTGCATGCCCTTTCGATGCGATGTGTTTACACATGGTCGAATGTAAGTGCAGAGCCTTTTTGACAGGATGAGGTCAGATATAAGTGCTGAGCCATTCTAGCATGATCTGTTTACACATGGTTAGATGTGAATGCTATGCCTTTCTGACAAGATGGGGTCAGACGTAAGTGCAGAGCCTTTTCGATGCGATGTGCTTGCACATGATCGGATATAAGTGTTGAGCCATTCTGGCACGATGTGTTTACACATGGTCAGATGTGAGTGCTGGGCCTTTCTGACAAGATGAGGTCAAATGTGAGTGCTAGGCATGCCTTTCTGACAAGATGAGGTTAGATGTAAGAGCTGGGCAGGACATTCTAACTTAAGTGTCAGATATAAGCGGTGATGAAGACCTACATGAAGGGTAGGCCTACAGGATTGAATTTGTAGACTTTCCTATGACGAGAAGAATGAAGAAGATAGCACCATTTGATTGAGATAGTAGAAGCAATAATGATGATGATGATTCAGTGATGATCCAACTTCGATGATGATCAAGATCAAGTGATGATCTAGACTTGATGATGATCCAGTAGTGACAATCTAGATCAAGTGATGATCTAGAATTGATGATGTTCCAGCAGTGACGATGTAATACCTCGGTTTTGACCCCATTTTCGTTAAAAGGGTACATGATGTATATTTTGTAATTAATCATGGTGAGGAGCAAAAGGCAAAAGCCCCACCATCGATTTGGTTGTGTATGTTTCGGAAATAGGGATCGTTGTTGATGGTATATCGTGTTATCCGACACATTATAGTTTTGGCATCATGTAAGTATGCACATCAATTTAAAATAAACCTACAACCAGCTACGACGGTGCAACGTTAAATGAAAAGGGCATGATTCCAAAGGTTAAGGGGGGGGGGGGTTGTCTAACTCATGGGGGCCATTGGGAGTTAGCCATGTGTCACCACCTTGTTGTTCTATTGTTAGTTGGGGGAATCTATTTGCTGGCAGGGAAAACCAACACCACGCTCACGCCTGCAATCTCTCCACGATGTGCCTCTTGATGGCATGCCCACTAATCGGATCGCGAGTTGGTTCATCTTCCCTCACGCTGAGTAGAGTTAAAAGGGGGCCGCAATTCATTGTTGGGGGTTCATTCTCCCTTTTTCTTAGGGATTTTTAGTCTATGAGAAATTCACTCTCGTGCAGAAGATCATTTCCTTTTTCCCTTTGTCGGACTGTGAGATGTTCGACTACTTCATCGCTGAACCATGGTTGTTTTTCTCCTATGTTCATTTGGGTGCTGTGGGTCCCTACGTTGTGTGAGCGGTGGTTTCTTTCCCAATTTTGGTTAACTGTGTCTTTTTCTAGACAATGGGATGTTTCCATGGTTTCCATCATGAGGTGTTTCCCTCCTGTTCATGCTGAGAGAAAGAGCCTGTGTTTAATCCACCCGTGCCGACTGTGAAAACATGATGGGGTTTCCTTGTTGAGAAAGGACCATTGTTCTCCAACGTTGCTGGTTAGGTATGGACGGTGTAGTGTCCTGTCACTGCGTCGTGGAATCCTGGTTGTGGTTCTTCACTGAGCGTTGGTTGTTGTGAAAGTGTGACATGGCTTCATTGTTGAGGAAGGATCTTTGTTTCCCATCATTGTTGCCTGTGTTTTCTTCCGCATTTTGCTTTGCCTGTGTCTTTTTCCCTTGCGTACAAGTTGAGATTTTGTTTTTTCCCCTTTTCTGCCTGTGTAAGTTATCTAGCAATTACATTAGGGATTGTGTGTGCTGTGGGATCATGGATGTTGGCTGGCTGTTGATTTACACATTCGTTGGCTGAGTTTTCCCCTGTGCATGCTGGGAGTGTGACTTCTTTCCTTTTTGTGGACTGGGTAATATTTCCATCATTTCATTGTAATTTTGGGGCTGTTGAATTCCCCTGGTTTTGGGTTGCTATGTATGCAAGTACCTTTTGGGTTGCTACTGAGTTGTTTTGGCCACACTAGGGCCAAGAATAACTATGAGTTGTCTTGAGGACTTGAGCCATGTTCATCCTTTTGTTTCCGGTTGTCACCCTGTGGTCTTCATCTCCTTCACAGAGCTGTGAATTATTTGTTTGGCTGTGGTATGCAGTGGTTGGTCTTTAGACTGTTGAGAGTAGGATTAGAGGCTAGGTATGCTTGAGAAAACTAGTGTTTGAGGCCACCATCTTAGAATTTAGCCTTTCCTAGCACCTTGACGGCCCGATAAACCCTACTGTGTGGCCTTGGATGATTGGTGTACCTTGGCTATGTGTAAGCCTGCTTTGACCCTTATTCCTTGAGGAATCATGCCCAACTTGGGGGTGGCAGTGTTTTTGAGAGATTGATGAGCATGCTAGCCTATGGTTGGGTGGAACGTTGCAGCGACATAGCTGGTTGTGGAACAAGTTCCTATCAGATGAGTATTCTTGTCCATTTTACTTATGCAATTATATTTACTTATTAATGAATATGATGAACATGTGGCATGCTTGAATGAATGTATGTTTGCTTCCGCTATGTATATTAAGGATTATGCATCTTAGTATGTATTATGTTTAAGATTTTTATTTCAGCATTATATGCCTTTTCATGTTCATGGGGCTATTTTCCCGTATGTTTGGTGTTAGTAGCATCCTCTTCGTCGGTCAGAGGGTTGGGGATGTTACAGATGATCTAGATCAAGTGATAATCTAGACTTAATGATGATCCAGCAGTGATGATCTAGATCAAGTGATGATCTAGACTTGATGATGATCCAGTAGTGATGATCCAGATCAAGTGATGATCTAGACTTGATGATGATCCAGCAGTGATGATCCAGATCAAGTGATGATCTAGACTTGATGATGATCCAGCAGTGATGATACAGATCAAGTGATGATCTAGACTTGATGATGATCCAGTAGTGACGATCTAGATCAAGTGATGATCCAACAGTGATGATCTAGATCGAGTGACGATCTAGATCCAGTGATGATGATCCAGATCCAGATGAAGATGAATTGAAGATGAAGATGAATTGAAGACGAAGATGACTTGATCATGATCCAAATGATACAAAGAAGAAGAATTGTGCTGATAAATTATGTTAAGAGAATACCTTCCTAGTTAAGAGGGAGTGTTGATGTATTTGTAACTTCGAAATATATTCATCCATATATCTTATGTATTGTACCCCGATTTTTATTCTGGTATGTGTCTATAATGTAATTGAGTCATTTCATGCCTCGATGTTTCGATCAGGAAGTTTCTATAATGTGAAAGTCATGTCAGGTCATTGTGGGTAACCATCCTATTTTTCAAGGGTTAAAGTCCCCGTAGTTGTGGGGCCCTAGGGTTATTAGACTATCCTAGTGAAGTTGACCCTAGGTGAGTCATTGTAAGTCGTGGAAATAGTCCCCACCATCTAATTCAAGGTTAACCCTCCTTGTTGAGCAGAGGGAAAAGTCCTCACAAGTTGTGGGGCACTAGGGTTGTTAAACACTCCTAGAGATGTCGGCTCTAGTAAGTAATTGTTAAGTGAGGCCGACATGTTGGAGTGCACTTCAAGTGAACAAAAGAATATAAATAGAGAGTGAGCCTATTTATTTATCACACACACACTCACTCATTAGGAAGCATGAGTGAGAGAGGATAATCTCTCTCAGTGTGAGAGAGAGAGACAGAATTTGTGGAGATCATCTTTATGTTTTCAGGTTTTACTATTGCCATTGGTGCTCATTCTATCTTTGAGGAAGTTGTGGGGTTTTCTCCTTTATGGTTTCCCCGAGGAAAATTCTTTATGTCTCTTGTCTCTTGTGTTTTATTGTTGTGCATGTCATTCTCTCAGTTAATAATCCTAGGATCATAATGCTAGCTTAGAATGATAAAAATATAACATGCCCAAGGCATTAACTGCCTCAACCAACTTCTATAAGAAATTGATGATTTAGGATGGAGGAAAAAGTAGATGAGGGATCATGGGTTTTCCCCATTGACATCTGGTCACACCTGATTGGATCAAGGGTTGACTCACTCCCCGCCCTATCCCTTGTGGAATCATTCCCCCATCTCTTTTAACATTTGTAGTCCCAATATTGTTTTGGTTTTATATTAATTTGTACATAGTTACATGATATATCAAAATATATCTGTTGTGCTTGACTTAGCACTATCACCATAGGTATCAACCTTGATCACCTATCCATGAAACATTCATCAATGGTAGGGCCTTGGCCTTAAGCTCCATGCCATGATCTCAATACTATATAACATCATGTACAATTAAATACCAAGGGGTCAAAACTGTGGTATCACAATCCTCTCCCCCTTACAACAACACTATCCTCAATGCTTTACAATTTGGACGAAAATTCTACATCAACATCACCCTCATTGCTCTGCAAAATTGAACAAAAATGGATGTGCCAATCGCATGGTATCCTCGAGCTCCCAGGTAGCCTCATCATGACTGTAGTGCTCCCATTGCACCTTTACCTGTCCAATGGCTCAATTCCGGAGCATGGTGACCTTCCTATTGAGGATACGCAATAGCTTGGTTTGGAACTATCCCTCAGGTTCCTCCTGCATCACATCCCAATCAATTACATGGTTAGGATCATGTACATATTTCTTAAGCAAGGAAACATGAAAAAAATTATGAGCTCTAGTGCTAGCCGGCAATGCAATTGTATATGCAACTGGCCCTATTCTTTCAATCACTTCAAAAGGCCCACAATATCTAGGGGACAAATTGGAACAACTTCCAAGTTTCAAAGAACTCTTCCTTTCCCTCACTCTTAGATAAACATGATCCCCAGCACAAAATTATCTATGCACTTTATGCTTATCAGCATAGCTCTTTTGTCTGTCCTGGGCTACCTTCATATTCTACATGATCTTTGCAACCTCTTGCTCCATATCCTTGACCAATTTTTGCAAAAGCACAATCCTGTTCACAGGATTATCCCAAGTCACAGGTGTCCTACACCTTCTTCCATAAAAAGATTCATATGGACTCATCCCTATGGATGCTGCTACCCATTATTGTATGCAAATTATACCAAGTGTAAGTAATCTTCTATTTATAGGAATTCTCAACCAGTGCAGACACTGCTTGTTCCTCTGTAATGTAAGACACAGCTACATAACAAAAAGACACAGCAACATATCCTTTCCTTGAATAATTAACTCAATTAACATAAAACAAATTGTACCTCAACCTTGGATCTGTTTATCTTCTCTCTAGAAAGTCCTTGCAATAGTTCAGTATCTGCAAAAGAGATCACAAGACAAATAGAAGGATGAGAGCATCATGATAACTGACTATCCATATTGGTGATCAAGGAATCCAATAATATTTAATTACAAAATACTACAATCAAATACAAGAAAGGGAAATGTCTTTGTATTAATATATGGATGAGAAATAAGTACAACCAAAAGCCTTGATGTCGATGGCTTCTGTCTCAATCAAGAATGACTACAGTCTCCTATGACTATGAAGACATCTCCAAACACAAGCTATTTCTACTTTTCCTCTAATTCAGACTTCAAACTACCAGCATAAGGATGGTTTTTCTGTCCCCCTCCACTCTCCTCATGAAGGCTTCATTTATAGGCCTAGAATCCATGGGATGACTTGGAAAAAGGATAGAATGAGATCCCTATAGATGAGGGAGTTGAATGCCACATCTCCTGGGAATATAGGAACTAATTCCATGAAGTATCCCGTACGAAATCTTCTAGAAACATCTTTTTTTTTCCTTTTTAACTGACCACAGACACTCTTAGCTAAACTAAGAGGAGCGTCCACCTAGGGTTTTTTCCAAAAAGAGGGAAAATGACGCCTTTTTCTCAACTGAGGAAGGCGTCACCAACGCTTTTTGAAAAATACAAGGGAGCATCGTCCCTTCTAGATCAGGGAAAAAAGTGCCCAAAGTGACCCAGACTAGGCTTTCTAGGAGGTTAACAGGCAACATGAAATTCTTTTGAAGGCTGACAAGCAGTGTGATATTTTCATGTGCAACAAAATACCCCCAAAGTATGAAGCTAGAAGAAGGTGATAGGTGAAAAAATTTGCAAAGTTTTTTGTCTGATACAAAGGCAAAGAGAGATAGACTCATATAGGACTAGTAACTGACTTTATACAATCCAATCATAGCTGCAGACCAATATACTGCAGATCTATGATGCTGACTATGTCATGGCTACCAATGATACATTGTAGATCCATGAATAAATGATACAAGAAATAGGACATAGATACGGGATATACAAAGTAGATCTATGCCTCTCCATTTCAGATATAAAACACATCCACCAAACATACAATGTGGATCCGTGTCATGACTGTAACTGATCTCCAAACGAAACCTGAGCATAGGTAATGATGAGAAAACCTAACCACTCGGGGTCTTCATCCCGATGTCCAAATGATACGAATCTAACCATGTTATTACAATTTCTTGATGTCGAACATGATAGAAACCACTTGATTACCAGTCAATAATGTAAACTTTTAACAAGTGCGAGGGTGATCATCATTGATGTCAATGATCCCCAAGGTATCTCAGTACATACCATTGAATGTGAATAAAGGACTTGAAGTCAAACACTCAATGAGATCTTTCAATCAAGAGTCAATGATGTAAACAAATGTTGAAAGTGAGGTTACCTTCCATTGAGGCATGCAGGCCCAAGGTACTGTCTAGGTTTCTAGGTCTAATTCTTGGATAATGATCTAAAGTCGACAGGAATAGACTTGTCACAGGTGGGCCATGATGCTTCCCACATTAGTGACATGAAACTAGGAATAAAATTTGATTTGAAGTAACGGACTGACTCAGACAATAACTGACTCTTAAGGACAAGTGAAGTTACTGATGTGTTATGATACTAGGAGAGGCATCCTTTGAACAATTTGACGGCATGACACATGACTTGGAAGCTTTGACTTAAATGAGAATAGAACCAGGTGTAATGCAAGGAATTTTATGGAGCATTATTTGAATTGACTCAAAGGAGTTATATGACTCACAAAAGTGGATCGACTCGGAGACAAGTTGAAAAACCCAACTGTTCAGATATGCAAATGCAAACAGGTGTCATGTTCAAAGGTGGGTTGTAGAGTACTACCATATAAACAAATGAAAACCATTCCCCTTTCCTTTAATTTCCATACCTCGAAAGGCAAGTGCCTCTTTTCATTTTTATGAGTCCAAAGAGGGTAACAAACACTTGTTGAAGCTCATCAAGTGATGAGTCCATTCTCATATTTTTCACGAACCTGAGAAAGGAGGGGTTCGTTCCCAAAAGAGGGTCCTTCATCATTTGATTTTATGAGTCTGACGAAAGCAAACTCATTTGTCGTTTCACGTTTAGAGAGTCTGAAATGACTAAGAAGACTCCAAAAGGTCCTTTTCATAAATAAGGCCATTCAGTCCGAAAAAGAGATAACCTACCCCTGACTATTCGACCGTTCTAATTATTTTACAAGCATGAACGCAACAAGTTCGCTTGGCAATATTTTTGTGTTTTGAGGAGACTGAAAAGGTAAGCATTTGGTCTTTTACTCATTGTTGCTTCATTATCCATAGAAAAGGTAAGCATTTGGTCTTTTCCTCCTTTCATGTCCAATAAAGTTCATTTTCTTCTTTTGCATCATTTAATTCCAAGTTCCCAAAATGCTTATAAATGGTTTAAAAGACAAGATATAGAGTAGATTTTCTTTTGCAAGGATAGGATAGGGTATTCTCCATCCCCATAGAGGTTTTAAGCCATAGAAAAGGGCAAGAATTTTACTTTTTAAGGGTTTTTGGCCATCGGTATGCATCCCCGACGGTGGTAAGGGTTTTTGGTTGTCGGTATGCGTCCCCGACGACGCTCTGTCATGTTGGGACAGGAGCGTCGATGACACTTTGTCTAGAGTAGGCAGGCACCTGACGCTCTACTCGCTAAAGGAAAGATTTCCGCGGTGCTATGTGCACAAAATCCAGCAGCGCCGCAAAAAAAAAGAGAAGGAAAAACAAAAACCCTAATCCACCCAAAAGACAAAATTTTCATGTTTCTAATCTTGATTTGCAATTGATAATTTCATTTATCTTTATTTCTTTTTTGCCATGATACAATTCTGATTATGAATTTTACATGTCACAGGTTCATCATTGTAATTTGGAAATAAAAAGAGCATGAAATCCTAGACTCCCAAGTGGTGAATGAGCCAGCCACCATCGAGGCTTTGCGGAGCTTCTTAAGTACTTCCGGATTCCAGGAATGAAAGCACATGTCTGGCTGCTAGAGTACATCATAGACATGTGGGATCCTGACCAAGATCATTTTGTTGTAGGAGTCCACATTTTTCCTATAGAGATCGAAGATATTTACTTCCTGATCGGTTTATCTATGAGGGGAATCCCTGTGGTTCTATCTAAAGCATGAGGGGGAGAAGGCTCTTTGGATGATATCATAGATCAACATTGCTCATTGGGTACCGAGTCCCAATCGGGAAAGATAAAGATAAAGTCTCTAGTGGATCTCCCCCTGAGGATAGTGGTATACACCATTGGCAAGGTGGCAGGTACTAGGGATTCCCACCTTACCAGCAGATCCCACATGCTATACACTTTACAATGCATGGATCCCACTGGCTTCAACTGGTGTGAAGGCATGTTGGAATGTCTAAAGAGTCAACTAAACAAGTACAAAAGATTAACACTGAAGTAGTTTCATTACAGAGCAGTGGTGGTGTGTTTCATCTTATAGCGGTACCTCACATGAGGCCCCAGGTGACTATTACTAGACTAGATCCTGAGGATCTGAGGATGCTTACATGGGTGACAGTTATGCCTCACCTCAAAGGTGGAGGACCTAAATTCACTTACAGTTCTAGGTTCTTTCGTTGGTTGAGAAACCAACTTCTTATGGTGGAGGACTACGCCTATAAGGGTGCAGACTTCCGAAATGACCCAGAGCTAGTCTTACCTGAGGGGGAAGTGTGGGATGACCAAGGTAAGAAGACATTATCCACTTATTTTTTTGAAATTTCATATTTATTTCATTTTTTATTTTCTGTAGGACTGAGATAAAAAAGTTTTTCATGTAGACATTGGATCTTTCCGCCCAGTTGGGATGTCACCTATTGCTAGGCGAGCAGGTACTCGAGATATGATGGTGTACTGCTCTGAAGCTGAGGAAGAGCTCAGATATATTGAGGAAAACCTACAGCGCTTGACTATGGGTATTCCTGTCATGACCATTGATGAGGTTCCCAAGTGTTATCAGCGCCATACCGCAGGTGTCTCCGAACGGTTCTCCAGACTACTTCGTAGAGTGGCCCAAGCCATTCCATGCTACCATGAGCACCCCGAGGATTAGTCTGCCATGAATTACATTTTTTGTATATGTATTACTGAAATCTTTGAATCTTCAAATTTTTCCCTATGTATATGTATTTTGACCTTTTTATGGTCCTGAATGGGCACTGAAAGCTAGAGATGCTTCAGCCCAAATTTTGTATCTCAGTGCTACAACTTTTATATATACAACAAAATTTTATATTTAAAGTTGTGTGTGGAACATCTGAATTGTGGAATGATTTATCTACTTATGAATCTATACATGTTTTTTATGTTTTCAAATGGACTTTTTGAGTATGAGCAATATGCCAATCCAAGACATAGTTAGCTAGGGAATCTGCCACAACATTTAAGTGTTTCAGGATGTGATGATATATAACTTGCTCAAAAGACCTCTCTAACAACCTAACTCTTCGGAAAGTATGAAGAAGCATGGGATTTCGAATGGTGTAGACTCGGTTAAGCTGCTGAACAACTAGTTCAGAGTCTAGGTAAACCCCAATTTCCCTTACATTATTAGCTAGGGATTCTGTCAACAATCTGACTACGACATGATATTTCACTAGATTGTTGGTGGAGGGACCTAAATGAATACCCCCTGAACTCACCAGCTCACTTGTAGGAAAGTAGAATACCCAAGCTGCTGATGGAAGGTTAAGTGTATATCGATGAGCACCATCAGCAAAACCAATGAAGGAAGTCATCTATCCATTAGACAAAAGACATGCATAAGTAGGGTTTTATGAAAAAACACTTTTTAAATCACACAAAATACATACCTTTCAAATCTTAAGACACACAGGAAACTATAAACAATATTTACAAAGACTCTATGCTAGATGACCTAGGCATAGTATCTTTTGAGGTAGAGCCCATTTCGGGGCTCCCCTAAAGGTATCTCGTCGTAATCAACCAATTCATATGCCCCCTTTTCTAAAACTCAACTGACAATATAGGGCCCATGCCACATAGACTCAAATTTTCCTACCCCCAGCTTGTCATGTTTATGATCGTAGGTCAAAACCAGATATCCTTCATTGAAGGAACGGGGTTGGGCAGTCCTGTCATATTGGACTTTCATTATTCATTTATGTGCCTCATTAGCTAAGGCAGCATCACATTGAGCTTGATGAAGTTTGTTCAGATACATGAATTTTTCTTCGTCTATAGTGGTATTGGGTAATAGTTCCACATCAAGTTTTAAAGAAGGGATCTCACATTCTATCGGGAGAGTAGCTTCTAGTATGTATACCAATTGGTAGGGTGTAAAACTGGTAGAAGTTTTGATAGTAGTCCTATAGGCCCAGAGTGCAGAGAAGAGCTATAAATGCCAGTTTGACTTGGCTTTCCCTACCATCCATTGAAGCATTGTTTTTAATACTATGTTTATTGCCTCAACTTGGCCATTGGCTCAAGGATAGTATGGTGTAGAATTATCATGACGAAACCCTAGTTTTACACTAATCTTTGCTATCATATTGTTTTGAAAATGTGACCCATGGTTAGTCACAATGGCCCTAGAAATATCGAATCTCGCAATGATATGGTTAAATAAAAATAATGCAATAGTATTACCATCTTTGGAATATGTGGGAATTGCCTTAGCCCTTTTTGTAAAATAGTCCACAGCCACAATGATGTAGCCATGGCCCCTGGCTGAGGTAGGTCTACAGTGCACAAATTCTATGCCCCATTTTGCAAAGGGGTCAATTGCTACGATGGGATGGAGTGGAGCTGGATGTGTGCATTTCTTGGAAGTAAACATTTGACATGGTGGGAATTTCTTGACTGTTTCAATACAATCGTTGAAAATAGAAGGCCAAAAGTACCCTACACACAAGATTTTTTGGGTAGTAGCCAACCCAGAGAGATGACTACCACAAGCTCTAGCATGGCAATCATTCATCACGATCTCAGCCTCTTCATGTGTAAGGAAACATCGTAAGATAGAGTCAACACCATGGCGATATAGGGTATCATTCAGAATAAGATATCTTTTGGCCTGGTGGCAAATGCAGTGACATTCATCTCTAGAGGTAGAAGGCTGGTATCGTAAGGTTTGGAGATACAAAATGATATCTCTGTACCATGGATCAGTCATGCTAATTAGAAACAATGATTCATTGGAAAATGATTCAAAGGGCTCTGTAGTCTCAGTAGTACGGGAAGATCACATATAAGCTCTGCAAAAATGAGGGACTTCTTGCAAGTACTTTTGGCGAATTCTAGCTCAAAATCTTGGAGAATTATGATCCAATGTGAGTATTTTCCCCCAAGCACTTGACGTGTAAGAACATAGTACATGGGGTTGGAATTCGCGTAAATGGTGGTGGTGTGGAGCAAAATATAATGACAGAACTTCTAGACTGCGATGACCGTGGCCAGAGCAAGCTTCTCCACATGTGAGTATGGAGTTTCAGAGTCGAGAAGACTTTTACTAGCGTAGTAAATCACATGTTATTGGTCATGTTCATCTGTTTGAACAAAGACCATGCCTATAGTATACAGGGATGCATCCACATACAAGGAATAGTCCTTACCATAATTTAGTGGTTGCAACACTGGTGCATGGGTAAGTGAATGTTTAAGATTGTCAAATGCACGATGTGTGAAATCATCCCAGACAAATGGGGTATATTTCTTAAGCAACCTCATGAAACCATGTGTCCTTTCTACATAATTTCAGATGAAATGACGTAGAAAGTTTGCCTTCCCTTGCAAACTTTGGAGTTCAGTTACGTTCGTAGGAGTAGGTAGGGCCAAGATAGCTTCAATTTTCAAGGGATCTATACGGATGTCATATTTGGAAACAATAAAACCAAGAAGTTGGCCAACTTCTACACAAAAAACACATTTATGGGGATTTAGACAAATATTAAAATGAAGACATCAAAGAAACAAAACTCTTAGATGATCGACATGAATATCCTGCTGCTTGGATTGAGCAGGCAGGTCATCAAGATAGGATTCCACAACATGTTTAATGTCATGAAAAGCATATGACATGGCACGTTGGAATGTCACGACATCGTTCTTTAAGTCGAAAGGAAGTTTACGGTAAGCAAAATTTCCCCAAGGGAAAATGAATGTCGTCTTGTGTTGATCTGATGGGAGAATCTCAATTTGATTGTAGCCAGAGAAGCCATCCATAAAGGAAAAAATAACGCTTCAGGCATAGTTATCGATTATCTGATCGATATAGGTAGTGGGAAAGTTGTCTTTTGGACAAGCTCGATTCAAATCCCTAAAATCGCTACAAACCCTAATAGTACCCTATTTTTTGTTCATAGGGACTATGTTGGACACCCATTCAGTTAATGGTATGGGATAAATGAAACTGACCCTGAGAAGTTTCTCAACTTCTTCTTTAATAGTAGTTGGTTTTCTTGGATGGACCTGTCGTAGTTTCTGACGGATGGGCTTGGCATCAGGGTAAGTTTTGATTTCATGAACAATGATAGAGGGATCAATCCCTGTCATTTATTCATATGTCCATGCGAAGACATATCTAAATTCCTTAAAAATGGTTGTGTATGTTTTAACCTCTTCAGGTGAAGAGTTCTGTCTGATGAAAATGTTTTTCGAAACACCAAGTTTCATTGATATGTCTACAAGCATAGTTTTTGTAATGTTGCATAAGTTTCCTTCAGAATTGACACTACGAGTGAGGATCGTAGACTGAGGGTTGAGGACTTATCATATGAAACCGTAGAGGTGAAGCGATCTTCTGCCATATGGCAAGGGAGAAGGAAAGAAGATCTGTGGTGATAATCTTTCCAAGGAATCTCTTTTAACGACATAACTTCCATAATATATTTGTCTGTAGGAAGTGTGTGTGAAAGATAATCTAGAGATGGGGAGGGGTTTTCCAGCCAATGTGGCATGTGATCGCGGTATGAGGCCACCAACAAATGGTCATTGGTGGGGGAATCACTGGTAGCTTGGATCGCATTATAAAATTCCTCGAAAGGGGAAAAGGATGTTGATTCATCAGCAATTGACTTTCCTTTGTCTACATGAGAGGTAGAAATCATTTTAATGGATGCAGTTTGCAAAGCGGGAGGAGGATCAGATGAGGGAAAGACTCCCATTAGTGAAGAATCTTTGATAAGACCTACTCCAATGTCCTTATACTGTGGGGTATTCAGGAGAGGAATGCTATTTGCATCATTTGTAATGGCACTAGGTGTGATGAAATATAACTGATCAATAATAACAATCTTTCCTTGGAATGGGAACTGGATGATCCGAAAAACGGTCAAGGCTACAACTTGCATAACATAGAACCAGTTACGACCTAGGAGTAAGTTGTAATCCAAAGGAGCTTCGATGACTTCAATATGAATGGAGACTAACTTTCCCCCAAGTTCAACATGGATGGAAGGTAGTAATCCATAGGGTTAAA
Source organism: Pseudotsuga menziesii (assembly GCA_001517045.1). NCBI lineage: Eukaryota > Viridiplantae > Streptophyta > Pinopsida > Pinales > Pinaceae > Pseudotsuga > Pseudotsuga menziesii. Next base: position 87,591 of record LPNX010350794.1, read on the forward strand.
AGCCGCGACCATCAAAATCCTTAAGAGTGGTTGGTGAATGGTTGATTTCTGGAGAACCAATGGCTCTCCAGCATGATAAAGACATAACAGATGTAGAGTCACCCTCGTACAAAATAGTATGATGGATAGTTTTTCCAACAATATTATTAGTGATCTGGAAAGCTAACTGATGTGAGAGTCTCGTCTTGAAATCATCCAGTTTAAAAGTGATGATATTACTATTCTCGGGATCCATAGCTCCAAGGGCAGTAAGCAAATTTTTTCGTTGAGTTGGGCAGGTTTGAAGTACCTCTAAAGCTGAAATAGCACAGGGTTCCTGATCCAAATCTTCAACAATATTATAATATTGGGTGGCACGAGCATTAGGGTTAATTATTGACTTACGTAGAGTACCCTTTGGTGGATGGAAAATTGCTTCTGGTATAGGTTTTTTATATGAAGACCATTATTAGGAGTTGTGGAAGTTGAGGTTTTTTCAGATGGAATATCATTAGGTTTCTTTTCTAGAGGAGGGTCATAACTGTGTTCTCTTGTATTTAAATTAACCGTTTCACTAGATATCATGCAAACTTCATCGCTGGAAAAAGAAGTTTCGTTTAAGGACTTATGATCGATTAAATGCTATTGGGAAGGAAAAGGGTCTTTCAATACTGCTGGGCTGGGTGAAGTTTTCAAAAACTTACCAACTTCCTCATGATGAGGACATTATTTTGTAAAATGGTCACCTACGTATATTAAACAAGGAAATTTTACCTTTCACTTACATTTTGAATCAGCATCTAAGTTCCATGTTTTGTTTCCTTCCCGTTGATTATCAGGTTCTTTAGATTTATTTTTTCCTTTCTTCTTTCTGCTAGAAGATTCATTTGATTGGATCGTATTTACTTCAGCGGAAGCAACAGGAGAGGGTACAGGTTTGGTAGATGGTGCTAGTTGATTTGATGGAGTGGTGGCTTGATTTTTTTTCTTGGAAGGTTTTGCCACCGTTTGCATTTGAACTGAACCAAGGATTCCATCAGTAGGTGGTTCAGTTGCGAGTCTTGATGGATCAGTTGTAGGTCGAGGAGCATGGGGAATCAAATTGTATAGAGTACCTGACTGGGAGTAAACCAAGTCTACGTATTGAGCGCGGATAATATCTTGTTCCTCAGTAACAGCGCCTCCCATGGTGACATCTCTAGTAATAGGTGGAAGTAAAGACTTTGTAAACCAATCAGTGAGAAATTGATCAGGAATGGGGGCCTTAATTAACCTTCATCTTTTTCTCCATTCATGGATATGATCATAGATGTGGATTGATGTATTTTGTTGAAGCGAAGTCAAAAGGTCTGTACCTATTTCATATCGGATTGGCAATTGAAAGTGTGTTAAAAATGCCATTGATAAAGCATTGAAGTCCCAAAAAGAGTGCTATGGTAACTCAATATACCACTTTGTGGCAATACTAGTGAGGGTTCTTTGAAAAATCCATAGATGGATTGAACCGTCCATCAAAGAATTGGATGAACACCATAAGTGAAATGTCATCACATGGTTTTTTGGATCTTCACCGGGTTTACCATCAAACTTGGGTATATCTGAAGGCAGCTTTACAGGAATGGTAGGCCAAGAGGGGTCATGATGGATCGGGTCATTTATCAATATTGACATGTCTGGTAGATCTAAAGTAGCTAGAAAATGTAGTTGTTGATTTGGTTGCAGATACTGGTAGTACTGATATGGCATTTACTGACCAGTAGGACCAGATGTCGATTGATAGATGGGTATGGATGATGCCCCCGAAGTTTGTTGAAAAGGTTGTTGATTTCCATAATTTCCATGGGGAGGTGGGTCACCCGAGGTAGGGGGTTCTCTAGAAGGTGGTGGTGGTGGTGGTGGTCCTCCAGGGGGTGGTGATGGTGGGCCTCTAGGTGGTGGTCCTCCAAATGGTCCACCGGGTCCTCCAGTACCTCCAGGACCTCCAGGTCCTCCAGGTCCTCGAGGTGGTCCTCCGTGGAGGGGTCCACCATATCCTACAGTAGTATTAACAAAATATCCTCCATATGACATGACATTTGACCAATTTGGTTGTACCCAAGGTACAAAATCATTCCTAGGGTAGGGAATTCCAGGATAAATAGCTGTTGGCAAGGGTTTTTGGTAAACTTGGTTGACTGTAGGTGGCTGAGTTCTTCGATAAGTATATCCCCAAGAAGCTGGGTTATTGATAGGTTGCACCCCTAAGGGTTGGATTGAACTGGATGGGGGGGGAACAACATTGGTATTAGTAGGAGGGATGACTACTGCAGGTTGTGCTACAGCTGCAACTTGTCCTGAACTAGTAATAATTCCACTAACAAATGACGTAAATAATGTCTGGGGTTTCCCCTCAGTGTTAGAATGTGCTGACATAACATGATTTGTGGATTTCAACCCCAACCATGACTGGTATGGAAGGCCTAGTAACAGGTCCTAGATGTGAGACTGTAGGATTGTTATTTGGACCTGGATTACCTCTAAATGAAACTTCTTCAATAGGACCTAAAATTTGAGCTAGTGAATGATACTCTTCAGGCCATGGGTCTGTATTACAGGGTAAATGCGCTGACATAGTTTCATAATGAGACACATGTGGAGGAATGATTATTTCTACTCTCTCTAAAAAGTTACAAGCTCGATCGAGAGATGCATTAATTCTTCTATGTTCCTCCTCTCCTAAAGGAGGGTTCCCTAGTTAAGGTCTAATAACCCCAAATTCAGCAATAGCTTGGCCCATAGAAGTCCTCCAAAAAGGAACATCCGGCCCATAATCTGGTGGGGCAGGAGTATCGGCATGGCCTTCCAAAGGCAGATGTGCAGAAACATCGGCTGCAAGAGGCAATTAAACCAAAGGATTTGTGTAGATAGTGAAATCTTCTCTAGTTTCACTAGCTAAGGCAGTTCCTACAGGAACATTAGTAGAAACTGGTTGTTCCATGGTTATTCCTTCTTGTCCTTGCATGGTAGGAGGAGAGATAAGAGATAAACCCTGCAATATACAAGATTGACGTCTTGCAAGTTGCTCAGCCATGGTGGTGGCTGAAGTTACCTAATTTGGGTCAAAAAAGGAGAAAAACCTATGCATAGATAAAGGTCACAGTCAGACTTAAACGATAGGATGGGTTCATAATAGCCAGTCTCTCACTAGGATTGTCAAGTAGGTGCAACGCATGATATACATTAGGGGTACGTGCATAGTAGTCTCCCTGAATCCTATTTTCGGTGTATTGCTCCACACAAGACGACCAAAGGGCTTTTCTCAGATGGTCAGGGTATCCTAGTAGGGTCTCTCGATATATGCAAGGTACGTGGGAGCTTAAATTGGTAGTAGTGTTGTCTAATGCACAACCATTCACAAGGGGCCTTCTGATATACAATCGAGTACATGAAGTACCTTTCTGTATACCTCAAGGGTACGTGAAAGGCCATTCGATATACCAATGGTATGTGGAAGAACCGCGCAAATCCCGGGTTGTAGTGCAGACAAATAACGACAACTCCTATGCTTAACGACACCCGAACATGTCACTAACCTATCACTCAAATTTCTATGCAATTTTTAGACCTAAAGCTACTGTTAATTTTATCTGGATGATTAGGTGAATGTTTGTGGAATGTTATCTCCAATCATCCAAATTAATCTAGATGTAGATGCACTTTTTGACTTTGATGAGAGCTAACTAGGGTAAGGAAGAAACCTTTTTCTTTTCCTTTCAACAATATACCATAAGAAAGTTGTTTTCAACAACAAAACAAGATCCACTAAAGAGATGCAAAAGAAGTCCTTTCAAAACACAAAAACTCTTTCAAAAAAGAACTCTAAAGTTTCTGAAAATGACAGAAAGAAAACAACCTCTAATGTGCATGGAAAACTATTTTTTGCTACAATGTCAAAAAGACTTATCTTTCTAAATCACTCATGCAAATGAAAAAAGGAAAACAATTTTCGCAAGCATAAACAAGAGGAAAAATAAAATGATTCTTTTTGTATTTTTCTAGAAAATATGAGGCACACAAAGCAGTCTTTTCTACAAAAGAAACTAATATTCTAGGAAGAGGCTATAGGCTTTCTTTTCAAAAGGAAAATTTCAAATACTTCACTAAAAAAACCAAGATCAAACTATGTTTCTAATTTCGTTTACGACAATGCAAAGGATAGAAATTTTTGGATTTGAGCTCAAACAGAGAATCAAACTCACAAAAACTAGTAAATCAGACAGCAAGCAATCAAGCACACCAAACTAAAAAAACCTAGGAGGATAGAAAAAAAAATCCAATTTTTTGAACAAAAAATTTGTAAACAGCTAGTTTTGAAGACCTACCTCAGCGCGCTGAAGGGCACTACACCAGAGTGTTCCAGGTTTCTATGGTGCTCCTATCCTTCTACAAAAAAGCATCATCGACACTCTATCAAGCAAGAGAAAATGTGGTGTTGGCGCTTTGGTTGAGAATAAAAAAGGCAGTGTAGGGTGTACCAATGCTCTATTAGCCAAGGAGAAAGGTGCTGATGAATAGTACATTGAAAATGCTAAGAGCCTGCAGGAGAAACCAGAAATACTGAGCTGACTGAAAAAAGTGCAAAAAAATTACTCTGAACAGAGGCAAAAGATTAGAAGCATAAGATGGATAACTCACCTTGTTAACAAAAACAGCTGAAAGGAGAGAGAAACAACCTTCATATATGGAATGGTTACCTGAGTTTGTATATCTAACTAGATTTGCACCAGATCTGACTGGATCTTCCCCATATCTGACTAGATTAAGCTAGATCCCCAACAGAGTCACCAATTTTGTTTATAGGAATTCTCAACCAGTGCAGACACTACTTGTCCTCTGTAATGTAAGACACAACTACAGAACAAAAAGACACAACAACGTATCCTTTCCTTGAATAATTAACCCAATTAACATAAAACAAATTATACCTCAACCTTGGATATGTTTGTCTTCTCTCCAGAAATTCCTTGCAACAGTTTAGTATCTGCAAAAGAGATCATAAGACAAACAAAAGGATGAGAGCATCATGATAACTGACTATCCATATTGGTGGTCAAGGAATCCAATAATATTTAATTACAAAATACTACAATCAAATACAGGAAAGGGAAATGTCTTTGTATTAATATATGGATGAGAAAGAAGTACAACCAAAAGCCTTGATGTCAATGGCTTCTGTCTCAATCAAGAATGACTACAGTCTCCTATGACTATGAAGACCTCTCCAAACACAAGCTACCTCTACTTTGCCTCTGATTCAGAATTCAAATTAGCAGCATAAGGATGCTTTTTCTGGCCCCCTCCACTCTCCTCATGAAGGCTTCATTTATAGGCCTACAACCCATGGGATGACCTTGAAAAATGATAGAATGAGATCCCTATAGGTGAGGGAAGTGAATGCCACCTCTCCCAGGCATTAAGGAACTAATTCCACAAAGAATCTTGTAGAAAAATATTTTTTTCCTTTTTAACTGACCACCAGCACTCTTAGCTAAACTGAGAGGAGCGTTGACCTAGGGTTTTTTCCAAAAAAGAGGGAAAACGACACCTTTTTCTCAACTAAGGTAGGTGTCACCAACACTCTGTGAAAAATACAAGGGCGCATTGTCCCTTCTAGATCACGAGAAAAAGTGCCCAAGGTGACACAGACTAGGCTTTTTGGGAGGTTAACAGGAAACATGAAATTATTCTGAAGGCTAACAAGCAGTGTGATATTTTTAGGTGCAACAGAATGCCCCCCAAAGTATGAATCTAGAAGTTGGTGATAGGTAAAATACTTTGCAAAGTTTTTTGTCTGATACAAAAGCAAAGAGAGATAGACTCATATAGGACTAGTAACTGACTTTATCCAATCCAATCATAGCTGCGGACCAATACACTACAGATTGTTGATGTATTTGTAACTTCGGAATGTATTCATCTGTATATCTTATGTATTGTACCCCAATGTTTATTCTAGGATGTGTTTATAATGTATTTGAGTCATGTCATACCCCGATGTTTATTTCGGGAAGTTTCTATAATATAAACAAGTCATGTCAAGTCATTGTGGGTATCCCTCGTATTGGTCAAGGGTTAAAGTCCTCATAGTTGTGGGGCCCTAGGGTTGTTATAATATCCTAGAGAAGTTGACCCTAGGTGAGTCATTGTAAGTCAGGGAAATAATCCCCACTGTTGTGTTAAGGATAACCCTCCTTGTTGGTCGGAGGAGGCAAAGTCCCCACAAGTTATGGGGCACTAGGGTTATTAGACACTCCTAGAGATGTCATATCTAGTAAGTAATTCTTAAGTGAGACCGACGTGTTGGAGTGGGTTTCAAGTGAACAAAATAATATAAATAGAGAGTGAGCCTCTCTATTTATCACACACACACTCACTCATTGGGGCGCATGAGTGAGAGAGAGAAGTTGCTGGGACAAGAGATAGACTGCTGCTATCAGTAGATTATCTTTATGTTTTCAGGTTTTACTTTTGGTGCTGATTCTATCTCAGAGGAAGTTGTGGGGTTTTCTCCATTTATGATTTCCCTGAGGATAAACACTATGTTCATTGTCTCTTGTGTTTGATTATTGTGCTTGTTATTCTCTCAGTTAAAGATACTAACGCAATGCTAGCTTGAATGATAAAAATATAACATGGTATCAGAGCTAACCTGAGAAGAAGACATTGTGCAGCTGCAGAAGCTAGGGCTTCTTAATTTTTGGGTCTCTCTCCACAATCCATCAACAAAAGTATGCTAGGCTGACTCTCCATTGAAGGGCGCATCTTTCTTTCAGTTTTCGGTGTGGGAAATTAGGGATTTCTATAGAAGAGGAATTTTTGAGTGATCCCAGCATAGGATTTCTCTCCTCATCAAAATTGAAGTTTAGAGACCTGGATCAATATTTTTGGTTGGGTGAAACTCTGAGAAAGTCAAACCCTAGTTTGACCCCGAGCTAGAAAAAAACCTAAATACTAAAAATTCTAAGTTTTGGTACATTTGCTATATCCCGAGATTGGCGAAGGATTAGGAGCTGAAAATTGTAGATGCGAAATATAAAATCCTGATGTACACTGTTTCCAAAATTTAGTCTCAGATTCACTATATTCTGGGAGATATGATCCCTCCCAGTTAGGGTTCCAGCCTCTTCCAGAATTCATCCCTAAACAGGACACCTAGGGAAAATTGCTATATCTTGAGCTACAAAGGTCCAAATTAAATTTCAGAAGATGTTCTGGAAAGGGAACAGACTGCAATTTCTGTGGTCTGAGTTTTAGACTCAGAAGATGAATAAGTGACATGTCGAATTCTGTACAACTTTGTTGTTAGGAACAGTCCTGTAACAGGTCACCTTGGGAAATGATCATAGGTCCTAATTGGTGAAACCAATTATGATTAAACCCATGGTGTTGGAATAGGGACATGCAATTCTACCTCAGTGCAAAGTTGCATAAATAGAGGAGCAGTAATTTCATAAATATCGCAGAAATAGTAACAAGAATTTCTGTAGAAGAAATTGGAAAACTAGGGCTTCCTGTTCCGAGAGCCTTCCTACACTGTTTTCAGAAAAGGAGTACATTGGACAGCTCAACTTGAAGAGATATATCTTTCTATCCAATCAGATCTAAAAGATCCCAAGTTTTGAAAATTAAGGTTACTCTGACAAACCCTAGATCAGCCAGCTCCGGAACCAGGACGGACACCTCAAATCGGTAAGATCTAATATTTTGCTATTTGCATTTGAGGTTCTCATTTCAAAGTGATCTATCACATCAGCTTGATGATAATATTAGTGAAGTTAACAACTTCCAAGCATGGAAGTATTTTATCTCTTTGAAGAAAATGAATTGGACACCTACATGAGTAGAGAGGTTCCAGTTCCAGAGGGAGATAAGGCTAAAAGCCTTACATAAGAAGTACTTGGTCAAGGCCAAGAAGATCATTATTGATTCAATCACGGATCAACTTGTACCACAAGTGTCTTCCCTAAAGACACCAAAGATGTTTGATTCCTTGACCAAGTTATTTGAAGGGAAGAACATAAATCAGAATATGACTTTGAGAAAATAGTTGAAGAATGTGAATATCCATAATGCAGAGACCATACAGTCATACTTTACGGGGGTCTCTCAAATCAGAGAACAAATTGAAGTGGTAGAAGAAGAAGTGGAGAATGAAGAAGTGGTGATAGCCACCTTGAATGACCTCCCAGGATCATGGGATTCATTCATATGTGTGCCAAAAGGAAGTGATTACTTTCAGCAGACTCTAGGAAGAAGAAGAAGCTCGATTCATAATAAGAGAAGAGAATATGGGAGAAACTGAAGATCAAGATCTCACCATCCAAGGAAGATACCTCAAACAATGAGGAATATGAAGAACTCAACTCTTGAATAATCTCTTATCCACCTTAGCATTTGGATAAGAAACGATGCTATTATGAATGAAGAAGATGATGAAGCTGAAGGCAAGAAGGAGTCTACCCACAAAACAAATAAAGATAAGTATTCAATTGTCATTTCATGATATTGTTTTGTTATGCATTTTTTTATATTCAGTTAATGTATTATGCAT
>LPNX010350794.1:96335-140313 GCA_001517045.1 Pseudotsuga menziesii
ACATATTTATGCATAAGAACTTGCCAGTATGAATATTCCTTATGAAATGTTTCTAACCATACAAATGCATTTGAATTGTAGGAAAGATCGCATACATAATCGCCTACTAGAAAAGAAGAATGAGACTTGTTCCGAAGAACAAGTAATGATAGTTCAAGATGAAAAATAATATGACGAATGCAACGACATCATTGATTAAGAACCTTCCAATAAGAAAGGGAAGACCAGTTAAAGAAGAATGATGTCTAGAATGCAGTATCAATACATGAAGAGAAGTTCATAGTTCCATCATGCAGTAGATGGAAACATCATGGGATACAAGGCAATATTCATAGCACGAGGCATAGACTATGAAGAGACATTTGCAGCCAGTGGGAGTTGAGACACATGAAAGGCAGAATCATGTGTGCAAATGAAAGAAGGCCCTGTATGAGCTCAGAAGACACCCATGGGATAACACATACATGATGAGCTTGATGAATATCTGAACCTATGCTACAAGGTTGATAGAGGATGACAAGCTCACAGATGGGTGCGAGAAGAACTTTTGAAAAAGTTCAAGATAGAGGATCCTGGCATCCAGTGATCCTAGATGGATACATACTTATCACTCTAGTACAAAAATTTTTAGTGCATAGAGTAAATATGACAGAGGGAGTATGATGCTTCAGAGGGAGTGACTGCAAAATATCCTAAGGTTCGACATGGTACGACAAGATGGATAGATTACTGACGACTCTAGGCTTTACTGAGAGTAAAGTGGATTCCAACCTTTGCTTCAAGGTTGAAGGCGGAAGACCAGTGATGCTCCTGTTATGTGTCGATGCACTATTTTCTAGGCATGGAGATGTGGAAAAGGGAAGTATGCAGTAGAGATCCTGAAGAGGTCCAGGATGATGGACTCTATGACCACACCTATGGCATCGAACCTGAAGCTATTGAGTGTTGCTTCATCAAAGTCGGTTGATGCCACGATGTATTGTCAGATGATTTGTTCCTTTGATGTACTTGACAAACATGAGACTAGATATTTGCTTTGTTGTGAACACATTGAGACATGTTCACCTGATGGTTGCAAAGCATGCAGTAAGGTACCTGAAGGGTACATTTGATTATGGGCTCAAGTATGAGGCGAATCAGAAGACTAACCTGGAGGGTTATGTGGATTCGTATTGGGAAGGTAGTGCCATTGATAGGAAGAGCACTTCGAGGTGATACTTCAGTATGAGATCAGGTGTGATCTCTTGGTTTGACAGGATGGAGTCCTGCATGGCGCTGAGTATAGCCAAGGCAAAAGATGTTGCCACTTGCTATTTGGGAGGTAGTATGTTTCTTTTTAAAACTACTATTTGATTTGATTGATATGACTTGGATTTTTGGTATGATGCAGAGAGGAGCAGTGAAGTTCCAGTCCAGGGATGATTTTAAGGAAGCATACTTATTTAAAAGTGTATAAATGTTGGAAAATATTACCAATTCTTAAAACGCCAACTATAAAATGATTGGTGATATTTTTAAAAAAATATTTTAATTTCCAAGTATTTTATATCATTTATATAATAATTTGACGATTTTTAGGGTGAAAAAATTTTACCCCATCAAAATTGGGTGAAACAGGGCTTTAAAAAATGCAAAATGGCAAATCGTTTTTGGGAGAAAACATGGAAAAATAGCCCATTGGGATAAAATTCGCCCCTAAAATTATCCTTGCTCCAGTTTGTGATACAGATCGAGATCTGTAAAAAGAGGGAGTTCTAGCATAGCTGGTGAGGCAGGTTGTCTGAGCATAAATCTTGGTGAAGCTCGTAGGTTGCTCAGACGTAAACGGTCATGTAGGTTGTCCTCGGATGTAATCGGTCCTGGTGAAGCTCACAGGTTATCCTTGGACATAATCAGCCTTTATGTGATTCTATGCTAGAAATGGCCAGAGTGAAGTTTGAGTGCTTCAGGGAGAAGCTTGGTGTTCTCCAGATCGAGGTTCCCTCCAAAGGGAAGTGATGATTTCATGAGCCCTTCTAACATGGTGAGAGGATTGGTTCCTTCCATGGTCAGATATAAGTGTTGTGCCCTTCTGACATGGTGAGAGGATTGGTTCCTTCCATGGTCAAATGTAAGTGTTGTGCCCTTCCGACATGGTGAGAGGATTGGTTCCTTCCATGTTCAAATGTAAGAGCTGTGACATCGTGAGAGGATTGGTTCCCTCCATTGTCAGATGTATGTAATGATCCCACATCCAGCGTGAAAAAGGGCTGGCCCTGTGAAGACACATCTAGTCTGAAAAATGACTAGCTCTGTGTAGGTCCCATATCCAGTATGAAAAAGGGCTGGCTCTGTGAAGACACGTCTAGTATGAAAAAGGACTAGCTCTATGTAGACGCCACATCTAGTATGAAAAAGGACTAGCTCTGTGTAGATCCCACATCCAGTATGAAAAAGGATTGGCTCTGTGAAGACACATCTGGTATGAAAAAGGACTAGCTCTGTGTAGATCCCACATCTAGTATGAAAAAGGACTAGCTCTATGAAGACTCATCTAGTATGAAAAAGGACTAGCTATGTGTAGATGCCACATCTAGTATGGAAAAGGACTACCTTTGTGAAGACTCATCTAGTATGAAAAAGGACTAGCTTTGTGAAGAATCATCTAGTATGAAAAAGGACTAGCTCTGTGTAGATGCCACATCTAGTATGAAAAAGGACTAGCTCTATGAAGACTCATCTAGTATGAAAAAGGATTGGCTCTGTGTAGATGCCACATCTAGTATGAAAAAGGACTAGCTCTGTAATGATACATCTAGTATGAAAAAGGATTGGATCTGTAGATGTACATACAACATGAAAAAGGGTTGGCTCTGTAGAAATTCCTATGACGAGAAGAATCATGAGATATCACTCGTGAAGATCCAGTGATGATGATCCAGATCTAGTGATGATGATCCAACAGTGATGATCCAGATCTAGTGATGATGTCTAGTGATGATCCAAATCGAGTGATGATCTAGATCCAGTGATGATGATCCAGATCCAGTGATGATGATCCAGATCGAGTATTGATCTAGATCCAGTGATGATGATCCAGATCCGATGATGAAGATGAATTGAAGACGAAGATGACTTGATGATGATCTATATGATACAGAGAAGAAGACTTGTGCTGATATATTGTGTTGAGAGAATACCTTCCTAGTTAAGAGGGAGTGTTGATGTATTTGTAAATTTGGAATGTATTCATCCGTATATATTATGTATTGTACCCCAATGTTTATTCCGGGATGTGTCTGTAATGTATTTGAGTCATGTCATACCCCGATGTTTATTCCAAAAAGTTTCTATAATATAAACAAGTCATGTCAAGTCAATGTGGGTAACCCTCCTATTGGTTAAGGGTTAAAGTCCCTGCAGTTGTGGGGCCCTAGGGTTTTTAGACTATCCTAGAGAAGTCGACCCTAGGTGAGTCATTGTAAGTCAAGGAAATAGTCCCCAACATTGTCTTAAGGATAACCCTCCTTGTTGGTAGGAGGAGGCAAATTCCCCACAAGTTATGGGGCACTAGGGTTATTAGACACTCCCAGAGATGTCGGTTCTAGTAAGTAATTTTTAAGTGAGGCTGACATGTTGGAGTGGGTTTCAAGTGAATGAAAGAATATAAATAGAGAGTGAGCCTCTCTATTTATCACACGCACTCACTCATTGGGGTGCATGAGTGAAAGAGAGAAGTTGATGGGACAAGAGAGAGACTGCTACTCTCGGGAGATCATCTTTATGTTTTTGGGTTTTACTTTTGGCATTGATTCTATCTTAGAGGAAGTTGCGGGGTTTTCTCCATTTATGGTTTCCCTGAGGATAAACACTATATTCATTGTCTCTTGTGTTTGATTGTTGTGCTTGTTATTCTCTCAGTTAAATATCCTAATGTAATGCTAGCTTGAATGATAAAAATCTAACACAGATCTATGATGCTGACTATATCATGGCTACCAATGATACACTATGGATCCATGAATAACTGATACAAGAAATAGGACATAGCTACGAGATATAAAAAGTAGATCTATGCCTCTCAATTTCAGATATAAAACACAGCCACCAAATATACAATGTGGATCCGTGTCATGACCGTAACTGATCACCAAACGCAACCTAAGCATAGGTAATGATGAGAAAACCTAACTACTTAGGGTCTTCATCCCGATGTCCAAAAAATACAAATCTAACCATGTGAATACAATGTATTGATTTCGAACATGATAGAAACCAATTATTTACCAGTCAATAATGTAAAATGTTAACAAGTGAGAGGGTGATCATCATTGATGTCAATGATCCCCAAGGTATCTCAGTACATACCATCGAATGTGAATAAAGGACTTGAAGTCAAACAATCGATGAGATATTTCAATCAAGAGTCAATGATGTAAACTCATGTCGAAAGTGAGGTTACCTTCCATTGAGGCATGCAGGCCCAAGGTACTGTCTAGGTTTTTAGGTCTAATTCCTAGATAATGATTTGAAGTTGACAGGAATAGACTTGTCATAGGTGGGCCATGATTCTTCCCACATTAGTGACATGAAACTAGGAACAAAATTTGATTTGAATTAATAGACTGACTCTTAAGGACAAGTGAATTTACTGATGAGTTATGATTCTAGGAGAGGCATCCTTTGAAAAATTTGATGGCATGACACATGACTTGGCAGCTTTGACTTAAATGAGAATAGAACCAGGTGTAATGCAAGGAATTTGACAGAGCATTCTTTGAATTGAATCAAAGGATTCAGATGACTCACAAAAGTGGATCAACTCGGAGACAAGCTAAAAAACCCAACTGTTCAGATACGCAAATGTAAACAGGTGCCATGTTCAAATGTGGACTGTAGAGTACTACCATATAAACAAATGAAAATCATTACCCTTTCCTTTAATTTCCCCACCTCGAAAGGTGAGTGCCTCTTTTTATTTTTACGAGTCTGAAGAGGGTAACAAACACTCGTTGAATCTCATCAAGTGATGAGTCCATTATCATATTTTTCACAAACCTAAGAAAGGAGGGGTTCGTTCCCAAAAGACGGTCCTTCATTGTTTGATTTTACGAGTCTGGTGAAAGCTAACAAATTTGTCTTTTCACATTTAGAGAGTATGAAATGACTAAGAAGACTCCAAAAGTTCCTTTTTCGTAAATAAGGCTTGTTGGTCCGAAAAAGAGACAAGCTACCCCCGCTAGTCGACCATTCTGATTCTTTTACAAGAGGGAATGCAACAATTTCACTTTGCAATCTTTTTGTGTTTTGAGGAGACTGAAAAGAGCTTAAATATAACTCCCAAACTAGGTTCCTTTTTCATAATCCATTTTTTACGAGTCTGAAAAAGCAAAAAAGTATACTTGACACCTTTCTACTAGAATTTTAATGAGCATGTAAAAAGTGTAAACAATGCTTAGTACTTTTTCAGTTTTGCTCTAAGCTTGAAAAAGACAAACATAGCTTAAATTGTAACCATGACCCAACATTTACCTAAAAACCTCAAAAAAATACCATTAAAAGCCACTTTTTGAAAACTATAGAAAGTAAAAAATAAAAACCCATTTTTACCCAAATAATTTGGATTTCAAAATTAAATAAATCACAATGCATATTTGAAAATTCCAAACATTCTATAAATAGAAAGGTAGGTAAGTTATTTTTACCATTTGTGAGTTTTGGAAGTTGGCTTTGAGAGCATGAGTTCCTCCGGTGATTTGGCAAGGGCATTCCACTTCATTGTTGCTTCATTATCCATAGAAAAGGTAAGCATTTGGCCTTTTCCTCCTTTCATGTCCAATAAATTTCATTTTCTTCTTTTGCATCATCTAATTCCAAGTTCCCAAAATGTTTATAAAAGGTTTAAGAGACAAGATATAGAGTAGATTTTCTTTTGCAACGGTAGGATAGGGTAGTCTCCATCCCCATAGAGGTCTTAAGCCCAAGCAGAGGGCAAGAATTTTTCTTTTTAAGGGTTTTTGGCCATCGATATGTGTCCCTGATGATGCTCTTTTAGGCTGATACAAGAGCATTGACGATGATCTGTCCACAGCAGGTAGGCGCCCGACGCTCTGCTCACCAAAGGAAAGAGCCCCACGGTGCTCTGTGCACAAAAGGCAGCAGCGCCACAGGAAAAAGAGAAGGAAAAACAAAAACCCTAATCCACCCAAAAGACAATTTTTTCATGTTTCTAATCTTGCTTTGCAATTTATAATGTCATTTATCTTTCTTTCTTTTTTTCCATGATACAATTTCTGATTATGAATTTTACATGTCACAGGTTCATCATGGTAATTTGGAAAGAAAGGGAGCATGAAATCCCATACACCCAAGCTGTGAATGACCCAGCCATTATCGAGTCTTTGCGGAACTGCAGCATTCTTAAGTACTTTTGGATTCCCAGAATGAAAGCACATGTCTGGCTACTGGAGTACATCATAGACATGTGGGATCTTGACTAAGAGCATTTTGTGGTAGGAGTCCACATTCTGCCTATAGATATCAAAGATATTTACTTCCTGACTAGTTTATCTATGAGGGGAAGCCCTATGGTTCGATCTGGAGCACAAGGGGGAGAAGGATATTTGGATGATATCATAGATTAGCATTGCTCATTGGGTGCCGAGTCCCAATTGAGCAAGATAAAGATCAAGTCTCTAGTGGATCTCCCCCTGAGGACAATGGTATATACCATTGGAAAGGTGATAGGTACTAGGACTGCCCACCTTACTAGTAGATTCCACATGCTATACACTTTGCAATGCAAGGAGCCCACTGTCTTCAACTGGTGTGAAGGCATGTTGGTGTGTCTAAAGAGTCAACTAAACAAGTGCAAAAGAGGGACACTGAATTAGTTTGGTTACGAAGTAGTGGTGGTGTATTTCATCTTATAGTGGGTACCTCACATGAGGCCCCATGTGACTATTACTAGACTGGATCCTGAGGATCCGAGGATGCTTGCATGGGTGACAACTATGCCTCGCCTTAGAGGTGGAAGACCTAAAGTCACTTATGGTTTTGGTTTCTTTCGTTGGTTAAGAAACCAACTTCTTATGGTGGAGAACTATGCCTATGAGGGTGCAGACTTCCGAAATGACCCATAGCTAGTCTTACCTGAGGGGGAAGTGTGGGATGACAGAGGTAAGAAGACATTATCCACTTATGTTTTTTGAAATTTCATATTTATTTCATTTTTTATTTTCTGTAGGGCTGAGCTAAAAAAAAAAGTTCATGCAGACATTGGATCTGTCTGCCCAGTTGGGATGTCTCCTATTTCTAGGAAAGCAGGTACTCGGGATATGATGGTGTACCGCTCCAAAGCTGAGGAAGAGATCGAAGATCTTGAGGAAAAACTATAGCACTTGACTACGGGTATTCCTGACATGATCACTAATGAGGTTCCCAGGTGTTATCAGCGCCTTACCATAGGTGTCTCCGGATGGTTCTCCAGACTACTTTGCAGAGTGGCCCAAGCCATCACGTGCTACGATGAGCACCACGAGGATTAGTGTACCATGAATTCCATTTTTTTTATATGTATTACTGAAAGCTTCGAAGCTTCATATTTTTCCCTATGTATATGTATTATGAACTTTTTATGGTCTTGAATAAGCTAGAGATGCTTCAACCCAAATTTTGTATCTCGGTGCTACAACTTTTATATTTACAACAAAATTTTATATTTACAGTTGTGTGTGGAACATGTGATGTGTGGAATGATTTATCTACTTATGAATTTATACATGTTTTTTATGTTTTCAAATGGACTTTTTAAGTATGAGCAATATGCCAATCCGAGACATAATTAGCTAGGGAATCTACCACAACATTTAAGTGTCTTGGGATGTGATGATATGTAACTTGCTCAAAAGACCTCTCTAACAACCTAACTCTTTGGAAAGTATGAAGAAGCATGGGATTTCGAATGGTGTAGACTCGGTTAAGCTGCTAAAAAACTAGTTCAGAGTCTAGGTAAACCCTGATTTCCCTTACATCATTAGCTAGGGCTTCCGTAAACAATCCAATTATGGCATGATATTCCACTAGATTGTTGGTGGAGGGACCTAAAATATTACCCGCTGAACTCACCAGCTCACTTGTAGGAGAGTACAATACCCAAGCTACTGATGCAAGGTTAAGTGTATATAGATGAGCACCATCAGCAAAACCAATGAAGCAAGTCATCTATCCATAAAAAAAAATACATGCATAAGTAGGATTTTATGAAAAAACACATTTTAAATCACACAAAAGACACACCTCTCAAAGCTTAAGACACACAGCAAACTATAAACAATATTTACAAAGTCTCTATGCTAGATGACCTAGGTATAGTATCTTTTGAGGTAGAGCCCATTTCGGGGCTCCCCCAAAGGTATCCCATCGTAATAAACTAATCCATATGCCCCCTTCTCTAAAACTCAACTAACAATATAGGGCCCATGCCACATAGACTCGAATTTTCCTGCCCCCATCTTGTCATGTTTCTGATCGTAGGTCAAAACCAGATCTCCTTCATTGAAGGAATGGGGCTGGACAGTCCTGTCATATTGGACTTTCATTCTTCATTTATGTGCCTCATTAGCTAAGGTAGCATCACGTAGAGTTTCATCAAGTTTGTTCAGATACAAGAATCTTTCTTCATCTATAGTGGTATTGGGTAATAGTTCCACAATAATTTTTAAAGACGGGATCTCACATTCTATCGAGAGAGTAGCTTCCAGCCCATATACCAATTGGAAGGGTGTAAAACCAGTGGAAGTTTTGATAGTAGTCCTATAGGCCCAGAGTGTAGAGAAGAGCTGTAAATGCCCATTTGACTTGGCTTGCCCTACCATCCGCTAAAGCATTGTTTTTAATACTTTGTTTATTGCCTCAAATTGGCCATTGGCCGAAGGATAGTATGGTGTAGAATTATCGTGAGAAAACCCTAATTTTACACTAACCTCTGCTATCATCTTGTTTTGAAAATGTGATCCATGGTCATTCACAATGGCCCTAGGAATCCCAAATATCACAATGATATGGTCAAATAATAATAATGCAACAGTATTACCATCTTTGGCATATGTGGGAATTGCCTCAGCCCATTTTATAAAATAGTCCACAACCATGATGATGTAGCCATTCCCCTCGGCTAAGGTAGGTCTACAGTGCATGAAGTCTATGCCCCATTTTGCAAAGGGGCCAACTGCTACAACGGGATGGAGCGGAGATGGATGTGTGCATTTCTTGGAAGTAAACATTTGACA
Source organism: Pseudotsuga menziesii (assembly GCA_001517045.1). Taxonomy (NCBI): domain Eukaryota; kingdom Viridiplantae; phylum Streptophyta; class Pinopsida; order Pinales; family Pinaceae; genus Pseudotsuga; species Pseudotsuga menziesii. The sequence goes on from LPNX010350794.1 coordinate 105,605, forward strand.
TGGTGGGAATTTCTTGACTGTTTCAATACAATCGTTGAAAATAGAAGGCCAGAAGTACCCTACACACAATATTTTCTAGGCAGTAGCCAACCCAGAGAGATGACCGCCACAAGCTCCAGCATGGCAATCATTCAGGACGATCTCAGCCTCTTCATGTGTAAGGAAACATCGTAAGATAGAGTCAACACCACAGTGATATAGGGTATCATTCATAATAAGATAACTTTTGTCCTGGTGGCGACTGTGACGACATTCATCTCTAGAGGCAGGAGGCTGGTATCGTAAGGTTTGGAGATACAAAATGATATCTCTTTACCATGGATCAATCATGCTAATGAGAAACAAAGATTCGTCGAGAAATGATTCAAAGGGCTTTGTAGTCTCAATAGTACGGGGAAGATCACATATAAGCTCTGCAAAAACGAGGGACTTCTTGGAAATACTTTTAGCGAATCCTACCTCAAACTCTTGGAGAATTACGATCCACGTGAGTATTTTCCCCCAAGAACTTGACGTGTAAGAATGTAGTACATGGGGATGGAATCTGCGTAAACGGTGGTGATGCAGAGAAAAATATAATGAAGAAACTTCTAGAATGTGATGACTGTGGCCAGAGAAAGTTTCTCCACATGTGATATCAAGTTTCAGAGTCGAGAAGACTCTTACTAGCATAATAAATCACATGTTCTTGGTCGTGTTCATCTGTTTGAACAATGACCATGCCTATAGTAGACAAGGATGCAGCCACATACAAGGAATAGTCCTTAGAATTATTTGGTGGTTGCAATACTAGTGCATGGGTAAGTGCTTATTTAAGATTATCAAACAGGCGTTGTGTGAAAAATCATCCCAGACAAACGGGGTATCTTTCTTGAGAAACCTCATGAAAACATGTGTCCTTTCTACATAATTGCAGACGAAACGACGTGGAAATTTTTCCTTCCCTTGCAATCTTTGGAGTTTAGTTACATTCGTAGGAGCAAGAAGGGCCAAGATAGCTTCAATTTTCAAGGGATATATATGGATGCCATCTTTGGAAACAATAAAACCAAGAAGTCTGAAAACTTCTACACAAAAAACACATTTATGGGGATTTAGATGACATTTAAGAAACACAGCTCTGAGATGATCGACATGAATATCCTGCTACTTGGAATGAGCAGGAAGGTCATCAGGATAGGGTTCCACATCATGTTTAATGTCATGAAAAGCATATGACATGGCACGTTGGAATGTCGGGCCAGCGTTCTTTAAGTCAAAAGGCAGTTTATGGTAACCAAAAGTTCCCCAAGGGAAAATGAATGACATTTGGTGTTGATCTGATGAGAGAATCTCAATCTGATTGTAGCCGAAGAAGCCATCCATAAAGGAAAAAATAATGCTTCCGGCACAGTTATTAATTATCTGATCAATATAGGGAGTGGGAAAGTTTTCTTTTGGACAAGCTCAATTCAAATCCCTAAAATGGATACAAACCCTAATAGTACCCTATTTTTTGTTCATAGGGACTATGTTAGACACCCATTCAGTTAATGGTATAGGGTAAATGAAACCGGCCCTGAGAAGTTTGTCAACTTCTTCTTTAATAGCGGTTGCTTTTCTTGGATGGACCTGTCGTAGTTTCTGACGGACGAGCTTGGCATCAGGGTAAGTTTTGATTTCATGAACAATGATAGAGGGATCAATCCCTGGCATTTATTCATATGTCCATGTGAAGACATGTCTAAATTCCTTAAAAAGGGTCGTGTATGTTTTAACCTCTTTAGCTGAAGAGTCATGTCCGATAAAAATGTTTTCCGAAACACCAGGTTTAACTGATATGTCTATAGGCATAGTTTTTGTAATGTTCCATAAGTTTCCTTTAGAATCAACACTACAAGTGAGGATTGGAGACTGAGGGTTGAGGACTATATCAGATGAAACCGTAGAGGTGAAGTGGTCTTCTACCATATGGAAAGGGGGAAGGATAGAATATCTGTAGTGATAATATTTCCAAGGCATCTCTTCTAACGACATAACTTCCATAATAGATTCGTTTGTAGGAAGTGTGTGTGAAAGATAATCTAGAGATGGGGAGGGGTTTTCTAGCCAGTATGGCATGTGATAGTGATCTGAGTCCACCAACAAATGGTCATTGGTGGGGGAATCAATGGTAGCTTGGATTGCATTGTAAATTTCCTCGAAAGGGGAAAAGGATGTTGATTCATCAACAATTGCTTTTCCTTTGTCTATATGAGAGGTAGAAATCATGTTAATGGATGTAGTTTGCAAAGCAGGAGGAGGATCGGATGAGGGAAATACTCCCATTAGTGAAGAATATTTGATAATACCTACTCTAATGTCCTTATACTATTGGGTATTCAGGGGAAGAACGCTATTTGCATCACTTGTAATGGCACTAGGTGTGATGAAATCTAACTAATCAATATTAACAATATTTCCTTGGAATGGGAACTGGATGATCCAAAAAATGGTCGAGGCTACGAATTGCATAGCATAGAACCATTTATGACCTAGGAGTAAGTTGTAATCCAAAGGAGCATCAATGACTCCAATATTAATGGAGACTAACTTGCCCCCCAGTTCGATATGGATGGAAGGTAGTAATCCATAGGGTTGAAAGCCGCGACCATCAAAAGCCTTAAGAGTGGTAGGTGAATGGTTGATTTCTGGAGAACCAATGGCTCTCCAGTAAGATAAATACATAAAGTATGTAGAGGCACCCTCGTCCAAAAAGGTACAATGGATAGTATTTCCAGCAATCTTGGTAGCAATCTAGAAAGCTAACTGATGTGAGAGTCTCGTCTTGAAATCATCCAGTTTGAAAGTGATGATATTACTATTCTCAGGATCCATAGGTCCAAGGGCAGTAAGCAAATTTTTTCATTGAGTTGGGAAGGTTTGAAGTACTTTTAAAGCCAACATAGCGTAGGGTGTCTGAGCCAAATATTCAACAATATTATAATATTGGGCGGCATGAGCGTTAAAGTTAATTATGGACTTACGTAGAGTACCCTTTGGTGGATGAAAAATTTCTTATGGTATAGGTTTTTTTATATGAATACCATTATTATGAGGAGTTGCGAAAGTTGAGGGTTTTTCAGATGGAATATCATCAGGTTTCTTTTATGGAGGAGGGTCATAACTGTGTGCTCTTGTATTTAAATTAACTGTTTCACTAGACATCATGCGAACTTCATCTGTGGAGGAAGAAGTTTCGTTTAAGGACTTATGATCGATTAACTACTGTTGGGAAGGGAAAGGGTCTTTCAATACTGCTGGGGTGGGTGAAGTTTTCAAAAATTTACTAACTTCCTGATGACAAGGACATTCTTTTGTAAAATGGTCACCTCCACAAATTAAACAAGGAAATTTTACCTTTCACTTACCTTTTGAATCAACATCTAAGTTCTTTGTTTTGTTTCCTTCCTGTTGGTTATCAAGTTTTTTAGATTTATTTTTTCCTTTCTTCTTGCCGTTGGAAGATTCATTTGATTGGATCGTATTTACTTTAGTGCAAGAAATAGGAGAGGGTACAAGTTTGGTAGATGGTGCTGGTTGATTCGACAGAGTGGTGGCTTGATTTTGTTTCTTGGAATGTTTTTCTGCCGTTTGCGTTTGAAATAAACCAAGGATGCCATTAGCATGTGGTTTAGTTGTAGGTCTTGATGGATCAGTTGTAGGTCAAGGAGCATGGGGAATCAGATCGTACAAAGTACCTGACTTGGATTAAAACAAGTCTAGGTACTGAGCACGACTAATAGCTTGTTCCTCAGTAACAACGCCTCCCATGGCGACATCTCTAGCAATAGGTGGAAGTAAAGACTTTGTAAACCAATCAGTGAGCAACTGATCAGGAATGGGGGCCTTAATTAACCTTCGTCTTCGTATCCATTCATGGATATGATTAGAGATGTGGGTTGATGTAGTTTTTCGAAGAGAATTCAAAAGGTATGTACCTGTTTCATATCAGATTGGAAATTGAAAGCGTGTTAAAAATGCCATTGCTAAAGCATTGAAGTCCCAAAAAGAGTGTTGTGGTAACTCGATATACCACTTTGTGGAAATACCAGTGAGGGTTCTTTGAAAAATCCTTAGACGGATTGAACCGTGCATCAAAGAATTGGATAAACACCATAAGTGAAATGTCATCACATGGTTTTTTGGATCTTCACCGAGTTTACCATCAAACTTGGTTATATATGAAGGCAGCTTTACAGGAATGGCAAGCCAAGAGGGGTCATGATGGATTAGGTCATTTATCAATCTTGACAAGTCTGAAAGATCTAAAGTAGCCAGAAATGGTAGTTGTTGATTTGGTTACGAATACTGGTAGTACTAATATGGCATTTGCTAACTAGTAGGACCATATGTCGATTGATAGATGAGTATGGATGATGCCGTCGAAGTTTGTTGATTTCCAGAATTTCCATGGGGAGGTTGGCTGCCCGAGGGAGGGGGTCCTATGGAAGGTGGTGGTGGTGGTGGTGGTCCTCCACCTCCAGGTGGTGGTGGTGGGCCTCCAAGTAGTGGTTGTCCAAATGGTCGACTAGGTCCTCCAGGACCTCTAGGTCCTCCAAGTCCTCTAGGTGGTCCTCTGTGGGGGGGTCGACCGTATCCTCCAGCAGTATTAACAAAAGCTCCTCCATATGATAGGACGTTTGACCAATTTGGTTGTCCCCAAGGTACAAAATCATTCCCAGGGTAGGGAATTCCATGATAAATAGCCACCGACGGGGGTTGATGGTAAACTTGGTTGACCATAGGTGGCTGAGTTCCTAGATAAGTATATCCCCAAGAAGTTTGTTTATTGATAGGTTGCACCCCTAACGGTTGGCCTGAACTAGATGGGGGGGAGGGGATTGGTATTAGTAGGAGGGATCACTACTATAGGTTGTTCTATAGCTGCAACTTATCTTGAACTAACAATAATTCCACTAACAGATGACGTAACTCGCGCCGGGGGTTGTCCCCCGGCGTTAGAATGTGATGACGTAACTTGATTTGTGGATTTCCCCCCAGCGATGACTAGTAGGGAAGGCCTAGTAACGAGGCTAGGATGCAAGACTGTAGGATTGTTATTTGGACCTAGATTACCCTAAAGTGGAACTTCTTCAATAGGACCTAAAATTTGAGCTAGTGAACGATACTCTTCAGGCCATGGGTCTGTATTATGGGGTAAACAAGCCGACATAGTTTCATAATAAGACACAGGTGGAGGAATTATTCTTTCTACTCTCTCTGAAAATTTATGAGCTCAATCAAGAGATGCATTAATTCTTCTCTATTCCTCCTCTCCCAAAGGAGGGTTCCCTGGTGAAGGTCTAGTAACCCTGAATTTAGCAATAGCTTGGCCAATAGAAGCCCTCCAAAAAGGAGCTTCCGAGCCATGATTTGGTGGGGAAGGAGTATCGGCATGGCCTTCCAAAGGTGGATGTGTAGAAAAATCGGTTGCAGGAGTAAATTGAGCCAAAGGATTTATGTAAATAGTGAAATATTCTCTGGTTTCACTAGCTAAGGAAGTTCCTACAGGAACATTAGCAGAAGCTGGTTGTTCCGTGGTTATTCCTTCTTATCCTTCCACGGTAGGAGGAGAGTCAGGAGATAAACCATGCAATCTACGAGATTGTGTCTCGCAAGTTGCTCAGCCATGGTGGTGGCCGAAGTTACCTAATCTAGGTCAAAAAAGGAGAAAAACACACAAGCAAAACCTACGCAGAGCTAAAGGTCACAATCACACTTAAATGATAGGATGGGTTCAGAATAGCTGGTCTCTCACTAGGATTGTCAAGTAGGTGAAACTCATGATATACCTTAGGGGTACGTGTGTAGTAGTCTCCCCAAATGTTGTTTTCAGTGTATTGCTCCACACAAGATGACCAAAGGGATTTTCTCAGATGGTCAGAGTATCCTAGTAAGGTCTCCCGATATATGCAAGGTACGTGGGAGCTCAAATCAGTAGTAGTGTTGTCTAATGCACAAGCGTTCACAAGGGGTATTTTGATATACAATCAAGTACATGAAGTACCTTTCTATATACCTCAAGGGTACCTTTCTATATACCGACGGTATGTGGAAGAACTGTGCGAGTCCTGGGTTGTAGTGCAGACAAATAACGACAGCTCCTACGCTTAACGATTCCTGAAGACATCGCTAACCTATCACTCAAATTTATATACAATTTTTAGACCTAAAGCTAGCATTAATTTTATCTGGACGATTAGGTGAATGTTTGTGGAATGTTATCTCCAATAATGCAAATTAATCTAGATGTAGATGCACTTTTTGACTTTGATGAGAGTTAACAAGGGTAAGGAATAAGCCTTTTTCTTTTCCTTTCAACAATAGACCATAAGAAAGTTGTTTTCAACAACAAAACAAGATCCAATAAAGATATGCAAAGGAAGTCCTTTCAAAACACAAAAACTCTTTCAAACAAGTACTGTAAAGTTTTTGAAAATGACAGAAAGAAAACTAAGTCTCTAATGTGCATGCAAAACTGATTTTTGCTACAATGTCAAAAAGACTTATCTTTCTAAATCACTCATGTAAATGAAAAAAAGCAAACAATTTTGGCAAGCATAAACAAGAGAAAAAATAAAACGATTCTTTTTGTATTTTTCTAGAAAATATGAGGCACACAAAGCAGTCTTTTCTACAAAAGAAACTAATCTTCTAGGAAGAGGCTATAGGCTTTCTTTTCAAAAGGAAATTTTCAAATACTTGACTAAAAAAACCAAGATCAAACAATGTTTCCAATTTCATTTATGACAATGCAAAAGATAGAAATTTTTGGATTTGAGCTCAAACAAAGAATCAAACTCACAAAAACCAGTAAATCAGACAGTAAGCAATCAAGCAGACCAAACTGAAAAAATCTCAGAGGACAGAAAAAAAATTCCAATATTTTGAACAAATTTTTTGTAAACAAGTAGTTTTGAAGACCTACCTCAGCGCATTGAAGGGCACTACACCAGAGCATTCCAGGCTTCTACGGTGCTCCTAGCCTTCTGAAAAAAAGCATCGTCGATGCTCTGTCAAGCAAGAGAAAAGGTGGTGTCGATGATTTGGTTGAGAAGAAAAAAGGTGGTGTAGGGTGAACCGACACTCTGTCAGCCAAGGAGAAAGGCATCAATGAACAGTACACTAAAAAAGCTAAGAACCTGTAGGAGAAACCAGAAATACTGAGCTAAATGAAAAAAGTGCAAAAATTTTACTCAGAACAGAGGCAAAACATCAGAAGCATAAGATGGATAACTCACCTTGTTAACTGAAACATCTGAAAGGAGAGAGAAACAACCTTCATAGATGGAATGGTTACCATAGTTTGTAGATCTTACTGGATTTGCACTAGATCTGACTGGATATTCCCCAGATCTGACTGGATTAAGCTAGATCCCTAGCGGAGTCACCAATTTTGTTTCTAGGAATTATCAACCAGTGCGGACACTGCTTGTTCCTCTGTAATGTAAGACACAACTACAGAACAAAAAGACACAGGAACGTATCCTTTCCTTGAATAATTAACTCAATTAACATAAAACAAATTATACCTCAACCTTGGATCCATTTATTTTCTCTCCAAAAAGTCCTTGCAACAGTTCAGTATCTGCAAAAGAGATCACAAGATAAATAGAAGGATGAGAGCATCATGATAACTGACTAACCATATTGGTGATCAAGGAATCCAATAATATTTAATTACAAAATACCACAATCAAATACAGGAAAGGGAAATGTCTTTGTATTAATATATGGATGAGAAAGAAGTACAACCAAAATCCTTGATGTCAATGGCTTCTGTCTCAATCAAGAATGACTACAGTCTCCTATGACTATGAAGACATCTACAAACATAAGCTACCTTTACTTTGCCTCTGATTCAGACTTCAAACTAGTAGCATAAGGATGCTTTTTCTGGCCCCTTCCACTCTCCTCATGAAGGCTTCATTTATAGGCCTAGAACCCATGGGATGACTTGGAAAAAGGATAGAATGAGATCCCCATAGGTGAGGGAGGTGAATTCCACCTATCCCAGGCATATAGGAACTAATTCCATGAAGGATCCATACAGAATCTTCTAGAAACATATTTTTTTCCTTTTTAACTGACCACCAGTGCTCTTAGCTAAACTGAGAGGAGCTTCGACCTAGGGTTTTTTCCAAAAAAGAGTGAAAATGATGCCTTTTTTCTCAACTGAGGCAGGAATCGTTGATGCTCTATGCAAAATATAAGGGAGCGTTGTCCCTTCTGGATCGGGGAAAAAAGTGCCCAAGGTGACCTAGACCAGGCTTTCTGGGAGGTTAACAAGCAACATGAAATTCTTATGAAGGCTAACAAGCAGTGTGAGATATTCAGGTGTAACATCTTCCCACTTGGTTGGCTTGTACATCACATACATGCAAAGCATTTCTTCTAGCACTTGATTCACCCTTTCTGTCTGACCATCAGTATGAGGATGGTAAGTAGTGCTGAAATTGAGCTTTGTACCCAAATATGCAAACAACCCCTTCCAAAAATTGGAAGTGATTTTGGCATCCCTATCAGAAACTATTTCCTTAGGCAATCCATGCAACTTGAAAATATCCTTCATGAATATTTTTTCAATGTCATCAATCTTATGTGTGGGCTTAACATGTATAAAATGTGCTACCTTTGCCAACTTGTCCTCCACAACCATTATATAATATGTTGTCTCCAAGTCATTGGAAAACTTGTAATGAAGTCTATGGAAATAAATTCCCATTTCCATTCTGGAACTGGAAAAGGATGCAGTGAACCTACTGGGTTTTGATGCTCAACCTTCACTTGCTGACATTTCATGCAACTTGAAATGTATTCAACAATGTCCTTTTTCATCCTTGAACAGAAATAATGCTTTCTGGCTGTAGCAATTGTCTTTTGATATCCTAGATGACCAGAATATGGAGCTTGATGGATCTCATCCATGAAAATTCTCCTCAAATATTCTACATGTGGAATACAAATTATGTTCTTGTAGGTAAGAATCCCATGTTTTTGCAATTTATATCCCTCATGTATCTTCACAAGATTTTGCTGCTGCAATTTATCCTTAACCTACGCATACAAATCATCTTCAGCAGTATGATTCACAATCACCTGTCTTAGATCTAATTCTAAAACAATAAGAGATGCCACATGCACTTTCCTGCTGAGTGCATCAACCACTTTGTTTTATTTTCCTTCTATGTGTTTGATTTTAAAGTCAAACTCAAATAAAAACTCTAGCCATCTAGCTTGTCTAGCATTTAATGTTGGCTGATCAAACAAATATTTCAGACCACAATGGTCTGTCGTTAACTCAAATTTTATTCCCATTAATTAATGCCTCCACATCTTGAGAGCATGTAGTATGGCTGCAAGTTCTAAGTCATGAGTGGCATAATTATTCTCATGATCTTTTAACTTTATAGACTCATAAAATACCACATGGATGTCTTGCATAAGAACACCTCCAAGCCCTTGACCGCATGCATCAGTGCACACCACAAAGTCCTTTTCTGGGTCTACAATTTTCAGAACGATTGCACTTCTCTTCTTCAATTGCTAGAAGATTCCCTCACATTTAGGTTTCCATTCAAATCTCATCCCCTTCCTTTGCAAGGAAGTGATAGGATGTGCAACCTTGGAGAATCCTTCATTGAATCTCCTATAATATCCTGCAAGTCCCATAAAAGACCTTACATCTGTCACGTTCCTTGGATTTGGCCAATTCATGATGGCCTCAATCTTTTCAGGGTGCATAGATATGCCTTCATATGATATGATGTGGCCCAAGTAATGAAGTCTATCTTTATAGAAGTCACACTTACTCAACTTGGCATGCATCTTATGCTCCCTCAACAATTGCAAAACAATTCTTAGGTGTTATTCATGCTCTTTCTCATTCTTAGAATAGATAAGAATGCCATCAAGGAAGACAAGAACAAAATTGTCCAAATACCCACTGAAAACAGTATTCATAAGGCACATAAATGTAGCTGATGCATTTGTGATACCAAATGGTACTACTATAAAATCATAGTTTCCATACCTTATTCTAAAGGTTTTCTTATGATTGTATTCATCCTTGATTCTTACTTGATGATAACCAGACCTTAAGTTAATCTTGGAAAATACCTTTTCCCCTCTCATTTGATCAAAAATATCATCAATTTGAGGTAAAGGACACTTGTTATTCACTATGACTTTGTTCAGCTTCCTGTAATCAATACAAAATCTCAATGTACTATATTTCTTCTTTACAAACAGGACTAGTGCTCCCCAAGGAGACACACTCAGCCTGATATATTTTTTCTCCAAAAATTCCTGAAGCTACATCTTCACCTCTAAAATATATGGTCTGCTCATCCTGTAGGTTTCCTTAAACATTGGTGCTGCTCCTGGCACAAGGTCAATGCTAAAATCAATATCCCTCTTTGGAGGAAGTCCTGGAACATCATCAAGAAAAACATCCCTGAATTCCTGTAACACATGAAAATACTCCAACCCGAAAGTTTCATTCTTTGCTACCTCCAAAACATGGGATGCATATAACTGGAAACCTTTCCTATAGAACTTCTTCAGCTGCATGGCTGAAATCTTCCTAACATAAACCACTTTTGGAATGCCTCTTACCACTCTTGGGTGTCCTTCTTCATCCATGCATTCAAAAGTCATATTGTAGTAGTCAATCTTTACTTTGTGAGCTTCTAACCAATCCATTCCAATGAGAATGTCATAGGAACCAAGTGGTAGAAAATTTATATTTGCACAAGTCACTAACCCACTCATCTCTAATGGACATTTTTCTACAATCTCACTGACCTTCTTCTTGGTTCCAGTCTCTAGTTAAACTAACCATGACTTACTATGCTTTGACTTCTTAAAAGAACAAAATTCAACAATCCTAGGAGTAATATAACTGTGAGTAGAACCAGGGTCAATCAAAACAGAGACAGATTGCTTAACAATCTTACCTGGAACTTCAACCACAGTTGATTAATTGTATTCCTTACGGTTCTCCATAGCTCCATAAATCCTAGGGACAGTCCTTGCAAATTGACCCATCGTTTTAGCTTTGTGAATGTTGTAATCTGGCCTTACATCCCCATTCTCAACTGGACAGTTATTGCATAGATGGGGTCCTCAACATTTCCAACATTGGATAGGTTCTCTGTTATGTTTTGGATCTCTTGCTTTTCCCCCCATCACTTTAACTGGCTAGTTCACAGCTTGGGATGGTTGCTTATATTGTTTCTTGAAGTTAGAAGGTTTGAAACCTTTCTTCATCTGGTTAGACCTCTCATTTCTTATCCTTCCAAAACTTTTGGTAATCAGGTTTTCCCATGATTTTCTCATAGAAATACTGAGCTTTCCTGATGGCCTCCTCTAGAGTTCTAGGCTCATTAAATTTGATCCTGTCTTTATAGGACTGAGGTAACCCACTCAGAAAACACTAGACCTTCACCTTTTCATCTTTGATGTACCTGACATACCTCAACAGCTCCAAAAACTTATTGGCATACTCTTCCATGGTCAACTGTCCCAATATTAGCTCATGGAATTCCTTAATTTTGTCATCATAATACATGTCAGAGAGGTATTTCTACTTGAAATATTTCTTGAACTGTTTCAAGGTGATCTTCCTTTCACTGATCTTCTTTACCTGCTTATGGTGCTCCCACCAAATGGATTCTCTTCCATTTAGGTTGAATATGGCTACTTTGGCCTTCTGTTTCGAGAGTAGTCCTAGACTTGGAAATGTTTCCTCATCCCAAGAAGCCAGGCTTCAGCTTCCTGTCCAGTCTTTACTTAACCATTGAATATAGGAGGCTTAGCCTTCCTGAACTCATTACGTGAGCTGTGTCTATAGCTCCTCCTTCTCTTTTCTCCATGATATGAAGAGATTTATTTCCCATTGGAATCCTCGGAGTCAGGAGATCTAGTAGAAGGCCTCTCCCTTCTTTTGCCACTGCTTTTGTTTCCTTCTAGTTTCTCTATATGATTCCCTGAGCTCATCCATCATTGGATGTCTATGAAGCTTTGCAACATGGTGACATCTGAGTTGATGCTGCTCTTCCTGAGATTTAATCAGGCTTCTCATGGTGGCTGCCATCTCTCGAGGTGTCTCTTGAAATATCCTTCAATTAGATTATGTGTCATCATTTCTAAATCATACGTTTTCCCCCATAGCATATTCGTCATGCTCATAGGGATTTCGTGCATCATACCTATCATAGGATTTCATGAATGAGATAAAACCCACTTTTCCAAATGACACTATGACTCTGCAAAATGTGTTAACACATCATTTGTTAGATAATTTTGGAATCAAAACCACTTACCCATTGTTCATGGCAGTTTTGTTTGTTAAAAAGCTAACAATATGTTGAAACCATTCACCAATAGCTTTGTTAGTTGTTCAACTTGGCCCATCAAGGCCCGATGTTGTAACCATAAGCTTTGTTACCATGCTATCATGTCCTCATACCCCATAATGTAGATTATTTAATTTTTTTTCTTAAAGAGCCTCTTTTGTTCTTCTGATAAACATCGGGTATGGATGCTAACCTATTCTCCAACCTTCATCTGCACCATTCTGTAAATAGTGAATATGTGAGGGATAGTGCAGCATGCTCATTCTAATAATGGGACCTTATTCTTCTTCTGTCTTCTAGAACTCCAGCACCACTTCCAGCTACATCAAGAAGTTTTTGAGCCCATCCAGGTTTAGGCTTCTTATTAGGAACAGGTACTAGATATGTATCTAGAATCTCATGAGATTTAGTCTCAATAATAGGATCATGTTGTATGTGATGTTCTTCATCTAAATCTGAAACATGTAGCACATCATCATCATTATCAAAAATAGGTGGAGAAATAGTTATACCTTCCTGTGCTGCTGGAGGAGTATCATGCAGCTAATATTCTTTGAACTGGACACTTCTTTCAATGAAGCATATTCTGGTAGCAACCTCCATCAGTTTGTAATATTTTGCATCTTCTGCATATCCTAGCAGAATGCATTCACTACTTTGGGCTTGGAAGGCCTTCTTCTTGTCAAGTGGTATCCTGGCCCAAGATTTGGAACCAAAAACTCTTAGATGAGGGACATTGGACTTATACCCATGCAGTGCTTCAAATGGTGTGACCCCAACCAATGACTTGTCGGCCATCCTATTTTGCAAATATGAAGCACAATTTACTACTTCATCCCAAAGATAAGGAGGTAGATGCTTGGCATGGAGAAGGCATGTTTCCATCTCTTTCAATGATTTGTTCTTCCTCTCAGCCACACCATTTTGTTGTGGTGTGTATGGAACTAAGTGTTCCATTTGGATCCCCTTTGATTCACAAAAATTCTAGAAATATCTTTTGACATATTCTCCCCCTTCATCGGATCTTATTGACTTGATCTTCTTATGGAAACTATTCTCAACCATAGCTTTAAAAATATTAAAAGTCTCAAAAACTTCTGATTTTAGTTTAATGAAGTAGATCCAGCAGTACCTAGAACAATCATCAATAAAGGTCAAGAAATACCTGCAACCATTAATGGAGTTTGTGGGAATAGGTCTAGATACATCACTATGTATCAAATCAAGTGTAGAGATAGCTCTATGTTCCTTCCCAACATCATAATTCTTTTCTGGATGCTTACCTACCAAGCACCCCGCACATACTCCATCGAAAGTTTGGATGGAGGGAAAACCTTCAACCATGTTATCATTGTGTAGCTGCTTCTGATATTTGAAATTGAGAAGGGAAAATATCTCATGCCAAATCTAACTGGTGTTGTTATCATGAGACAATAAAGCTATAGGAGGAGAAACATGTAAGAAATGTGAAAACTCATAAGCTTTGGTAGAGTGATTTGCAATACCTTTCGCTACAAGCTTTCCAGTGGATTTTTTTTTATTCTGAAATGAATATGATCCTCTTGGGAGAGCCTGTATGAGTCATATGGTAAACAGATATTAGGTTATCAGCAAGAGAGGGCACATATAAGACATTCTTGAACTGACCATTCTTCTCTCTGACTGAGCCCCTTCCTTCTGCTGGAATTTGGGAATCATCTCCCATGTGAATATTAGGCCCCTTTGATAGTGAAAGAGTAGAGAAGGATTCTTTGGAGGAAACCATGTTGTTGGAGGATACAAAATATATAATGTATGCTGAGGATGGAGAGAGAGTTTCTTTCAAAGAATGACACCTTTTGGCATCTTCTGTCGGTGCTTCTTCATCAGGATTCTTTACTCTTGGAGGAGCAATGTTGTGCTACTTGAGAAGAGAGGACATATCATCAAGTTGCTTCCTCATACAATGTTCTTCAAGATGGAATCCATTTTCACAATAAGGACATAACTTATTTTCAAATTTCTTCTTCTTAGAGCCGGAGGCCCCTTCAAACCGGGTACCTGCAACCACAAACGACGAAGGATGAGGAGCATGAATTGTTGAAACCACATAATAAGTTATCAAACGCTGCTATGAAATCAACAACACTTACCTTTGATGACCTAAAGGTTGCTTCCTTTTCCCCTACATAGAGCCAAGGCCAAACTCCAAAGGATTTGAATCAGCTGCCTTTGTTTCTTTCTTCTTTGATTTCCCCTTTGCTTGTGCTTTGGAAGAGTCAGTAACCAAGAGAGCTTGATCTTTGGAGGTCTGGATGACTCCCATTTGAATCAATTTTTCTTGTTCCTTGATTAAGGACTCAGAAAATGAATCTAAAGAAGGAATTTTCCAATCAGGAAAGATTTCCCGCTTGGAATGAAACATAGATACATATACAGAGTACTCAGGACCTATTTTGCTGAGTATGGAAGGGATATTCTACTCATCCTTCCTTGATTTCCCCTTTGCTTGTGCTTTGGAAGAGTCAGTAACCAAGAGAGATTGATCTTTGGAGGTCTGGATGACTCCCATTTGAATCAATTTTTCTTGTTCCTTGATTAAGGACTCGGAAAATGAATCTAAAGAAGGAATTTTCCAATCAGGAAAGATTTCCCGCTTGGAATGAAACATAGATACATATACAGAGTACTCAGGACCTATTTTGCTGAGTATGGAAGGGATATTCTACTCATCCTTCCGCTCTATCCTGCATTGTCTGCATTGGAGCACTAGAGACTTGAATTTGGAGAAGAATTCCTCAATAGTCTTGAAACTGTTGGGATGTAAAGATACCAACTCATTTTCTAGAATGTGTCCCCAAAGCTCATTTAGTTTGTTAAGCATGCTATCAAGCTTCTCCCAGGATTCTCTAGGAGTCCTCAATCCTTCTAGATGAAAGAGGATATCTCTGGAAATTTAAGTACATAACTACTCGAATGCTTCATCACAATGGTTTAGGAACATGTTCTACTCTACCAGCTGATGAGGCTCATCCTCCCATCCATGTATGATCCTGTGGTAGCCATGCTTTTTCAAGGCCAATTGCATATCAATCCTCCAATAAAGGTAATTGGAAGTTGTGAGGATCCATGGTTCATGAGTTTGAGAACTCATAATTGCTCCGTCTAGAAGACTGCAAATACTTCTCTCAAGCTACGTAGCACCTGTCAATTTCACTGCAATAACACACTAAAACATATGAACTATTAGAATCATGATTTTCCTCCTGGCATGAACATGTTTTCAGGTTCCATCACTCCCTCTCCACTACTCTAAATAAATCTAGAGCTAGCAAATTTTCATAGGGGACTTCTGTGGAAACCTAGTTCCTTCTGATGTTCTATGGGGAGAAACAAACATGAAACCTGCCTGAGAAGGCTCTAATACCATATTATAATTTGAATTCCATTTAGATCTTCAAGCAATGAGTTCTAATAATTTTTGTAGCAATTGAATGGAGAGTGAAAATCCAAACTAAGAAAAACAAACCACACAGGAAACATACAAGTATTACTCATGAATTTATAGTATATTTATCATAATAATATCCGGTGTTACAATAGTTTACATAGGTAGAATTCGAATGCATGGGAAATGAATTCAAATCCTCCAAGTGGATATGACTGTATCTAACTGAATCTCTAACTCAAGGTATCGTAATCAATATCGAAGTCCAAATAGACAACTCCTTGATGACCAATAACTCCAACAACCACTGATAGCTAGTTAAATCAGTGCAATTGAGTGTGGTAGGTAGGAAAATTGCTCCTCCCCATGCAACCATGCATTAGTAGTGCTATCCTAACTGATTGTGAAGTAACTGAATGTAACTGGGGGCTAACTAAGACTAACTAGTGCTAACACCAACTGACTAAAGTAGGTTGGTTCCAGGACTCCCAGTGGCTCCTAAAATATAGGGATTGGTCTAGGAGGCTCCCAAACTAATGCATGCACATGCAGTAAGTGGCAGTTAACCTCTAGAAGTGTTCCCCACACTCCAATGACTGTTACATGTGGCTCCATTGGGTCAAGTGGACCCAATTGCACTAGTGGACCCAATTAATTAATTTAAGGTTCCTAAGTTAGGAAATAATTAATCTAATAGACATTTGACCAAGGGAGGATTAATAATCCTAACAAGCAATTCACTACTTCATCATCAACAAGCATTCAACATGAACATATAAATTCTTCATATTCATAATCATTCTACACATTCAGTATAGTCATTCATAGGAAAATACATTGCATAAACATAGTAACAGATATACTTATCTTGATGATTAAGCTGCCCCGCAACTAGCTAGGTGACTGCAACGTTCCACCCAACCATAGGCCAGTGTGTTCATCAATCTCTCAACACATTTCCACCCCCGATCTGGGCATGATTTCCACAAGGAACTAGGGAGACAACAAGCCTATAAAAACCAGACCAGAGCACACACACAACCAAGCCACATATGGGTTTATCAGGAACTCAACCAAGCCATCGTTCACAGTGGTTTTATCAAACTATCCATCCAAGCCACAGATGGGTTTATTAGGAACTTGGCCAAGCCATCATTCACAGTGGGTTTATTAGGCTGCAAGTTTACAAGCCAAGAAATGCTTGGTTTATCAGGATTGTTCAACCAAGCTAGCATACATTTGGGTTTATCATACTTTTTACAGTCAATGCAACTCCCAAAATAGGGATCATTCAAGAGACATATGGGTTTATCAAGAACTCAACCAAGCCATAACTCATAGTGGGTTTATCTGACTTTTTACAGTTAACCCAACTCCCAAAATAGGGATCATTCAAGAGATAGATGGGTTTATGAGGCACTCAACCAAGCCATCTCTCATAGTGGGTTTGTCAGACTGCCCCATCGAGGATTTCACATGGCCAAAACACAACAAGACTCAGCCCCCCCGATCCTTTGCATGACTGATAATGGTGAACAACAAGTGAACAAAACCGCAAAACCAAAACATGGTTCTGCAAGCAGGGTGAAATAACAACGCGCATGCACCCAAAGATGACTCCTCCTCCCTCCAATAGGTGTGAATGACTGAATAATCCTCCACTTATCACGAACCCAGGATGAGAGGATGGGCACATGTTCCCATGTAGGTTTACTTGCTGCAGAACCAAGAACAAGCTGCCCCAGACTGCATGTTGCAGGCTTTTCCCAGTCAAGCAATCTAACTGCCATACCCTACTCTGCCCAAGGCATTAACTGCATCAACCAACTTCTGGAATAAATTGATGATTGAGGATAGAGGACAGAGTAGCTGAGGGTTCATGGGTTTTCCCCATTGAAATCTAGTCACACCCTATTGGCTCAAGGGTTGACTCACTCGCCACCCTATCCCTCATGGAATCATGCCCCCATCTCTTTTAACGTTTGCAGTCCCAATCTAGTTGTGGTTTTATATTAATTTGTGTTACATGATATATCAAAATATATCTACTTTTCTTGACCTAGCACTATCACCATAGGTATCAACCTTGATCACCTATCCACGAAACATTCATCAATGGCAGGGCCTTGGCCTTGAGTTCCATGCCATGATCTCAATACTATATAACATCATGTACAATTAAATACCAAGGGGTCAAAAATAGGGTATTACATATATCTTCCGAAGGAGCTTCAAGATCCAAGAGGAAGAAGAAGTTCAAAAAGACAAGGTGTCCCTATTGTATGAGGGGTTTTCATCTTGAAACCTAGTGCATGAAGAAGCAAATTGACCAGATTTACACTCTCCTCAAGCATAACCATATTTCTCTTCCACATAGAGAAAATAAGTCTAATGATGGACAATTGACAGAAGATCATGAGAGGTTCCATGCCCTGAAAGATGGCCTCTCTCGGTCGACAACTTACTTGATTGATTCTTGAGAATCCAACCACATGGTTTCCTCCAAGGATTCCTTCACCACTCTCAACCTCACAGGAGGCCCTACTATTCATATGGATGATGACTCTCAGATCCTAGAAACAAGAAGAGGTTCAATTAAAATCTAGCATGGTGAGTTCAATAATGTTCTCTATGCACCCTCTCTTGCAACAAATCTGTTGTCTTTTTATCATATGACTCACACTGGCTCACCAAAGCAAGTGGTATTTGGCCTTGACTCGGTAGAGATGACATAAATATCAAATAGGAAGACTATATAGAAATAAATTGAAGATCATACCTCCAATTCATATGATTTCTATCATTTACTGCCATACTTAGATCCAGTACAACCACAACTTCTATTTGAAGCAGATGAAGGTATTGTTACTCCTTTACTTCTTATTGCAGATACAAATTTATTGTCTAACATTTCAGATTCAAATTCAGAAGAAGAGGAAGACTAGAATGATTCATATTTGAGCTTATACCTCAAAGATATCTAGATCTAGATCCAACATCCACTTCATCTAAACAACTTAAATGGGCTCATAACCTCATTGAAGAAGCTGGGATGGTGTTGGGGATCTAGATGATAAGATAAGAATGAGGTCCCAGTATCAAAATTAGAATGTTGTACTGTCCCACACAGATCCACTCCTACCTGATAGGTTCTTGATGATGTTTGGGACAAATCCTCAAGCATTCAAGGAATCTTTCCATGACCCTAGATGGAAATAAACTATGGATTAGGAATTTGATTTGCTACATGAAAATAAAACTTGGGAACTTGTCTCCTTACCTCAAGGAAAGAAAATTCTTCAGTGCAAATGGATCTACAATACCAAGATATCTTTTGATGGAACCACAACCAAGTACAAGGCTTAGTTGGTGGCCAAAGGATACTCTTAGGTTCAAGGATTGGACTACAATTAGACATTTGCTCCAATAGCTAGAATCGATCCATCAGACTTGTCTTGGAAATTGTAGCTTCCAAGCGATGGGAGGTAAATCAGATGGATGTGAAGAGTGCCTTCCTCCATGGTCACTTGAAGGAAGAGATATCAATGAAACAACTCGAGGGGTACATGGATGATCCTTCCTTAGTTTGTAGACTAAGGAAATCACTATATGGATTCAAACAAGCCCCAAGGGCATGGTACTCCAAAATGGATTCCTTCCTCATGTCACAATAATTTGAAATATGCAAATCATATGGCAATGTTTACATGTAGAAGAAAGAGGGATTCTTGCTATTCATTTTGTTGTATGTGGATAACTTGCTCATTACTAGCAGCTTTGCTACTGGATTGAGAAGCATCAAGTCATTCCTGAACAAAGCATTCGTTATGACTGATCTAGGACTGTTAAGATAGTTCATTGGTCTTGAAGTAGGTCAAAAGACTTCAGTAATCATGATCTCACTGTCCAGATACTCATCAGACATGCTTAGGAGATTCCACATGGAAGACTGCAAGGCAACCCCTTGTCCCTTTTTATCTGGCATCAAGCTAGAAGAAGGTGGCTCCACACCTTTGGTAGACAACACTCTTTACATACAGCTCATTGGGATCCTTCTATATCCAACACATTTGAGACCAGCCATATCCTATGTTGTGAGTGCTATTGTAAGGTACATGTAGGAGCCACATGAGCTGCATTGTAAGGAAGCAAAGAGGATCTTGCACTATGTGTAGGGTACTAAAGATTATGGGATTCATTATATAGTTGGTGCCCAACTTGATCTCATAGGCTTCATAGATTCATACTGGGAAGGATATGGGAATTATAGGAAATCCACTTCAGGTTTTGTGTTTATGATTGGATCTAGTCCAATTTGTTGGTCCAACAAGAAGTAAGTAGTAGTTTCACTCTCATCGATAGAGGCAGAGTATCAAGGAGTTGTGAATGCAACTGTTTAGGTAGTTTGGCTACATGGAATCTTGACAGAATTTGAGATTCAGAGTTCACCTTCAATGGAAATATATTGTGACAACCAGAGCACCATAAAAATTTCTAGTGATCTAGTTTAGAAGCAAAGAACAAAGCACATTGAGGTTCGCGTGCACTATATTCGGGAACTAGTGCATGAAAAAACTATGACACTGCATTACTATCCTACAAAGGATCAGATTGTAGACATATTCACCAAATCCTTCACAGAAAAGAGATTTTTCTTTCTCATATCTCTTTTAGGTGTTAAGGTTTGATTCATAGTTCCTATTTCTACTTATTTTAAGGGGGGGCGGGGTTCTTGTGAGGTTTCCCTTATTTCCTTGGTTTATTAAGCAATATTTCTAACTCTTTTAGATTGTATATGGGTGAATTTTGGCCTTGTTTCCAGGGCTTGTTGTTGTCCAAGTTAGGATTAAGGGGGGGTGTTAGGATTTATTATCCTCTGTTTTCCAAACTGGTCTATTAGATTACATTTTCCTAACTTAGGATTCATTTAGTTATTATTGGGTTCACTAGTACCATTGGGTCCACTTGGCCTAATGGGGACACATGTACCCACTCACTAGAGTGTGGGGAATATAGATAGAGGTCATATACAATTGACTACATTGGCATGCATCAGTTATTGCACCTCCTAGACCATTCCCTACAATTTAGGATCCATAGGGAGTGCCGACACCAAACTCCTTTAGTTGTTGGCAGTTGGTGACTAGTCAATCCTAGTTATGCTTTAGTTACATTTAGTTATATACCCTCTAGTTCAGTTAGCACCAATTATGCATGGATGCATGTGGGAAGGCACCTATTCTCACCTACTTCTCACCTACCACTGCAGTTAGACTAGTTTTATTGATTATAAATGATTGAGAGACTAAATTAGACATATGGAGTTATCCTAGTGAACTCTAATAGTTATTTGGACACTTCTAGTTAGCCCTGTAGCCAGATTGATTTAGTGTATTCAAATCCTATCCACGTGATTCAAATTCCCTTATTTGTAGCATTGTTGTATACTGTTGGGATTAATGAAGTTTATACTGTAATTATATTGAGCAATACTTGTCTGTTTCCTGTGAGATTTGTTTTTTTAAGTGGGTATTATTCATTCCTTTTACACTGCACAATAATTAAATCTAATGGCACTCATTTACTGAAGATCAATGGCACATTAATTTTAATAAATTTTTCACTAAGTATGGTGATGATCGATGCATAACAATAAATTGTGGAATGGAGGTTGATTTTGACCAACCTAGTCATGCTAGCCATCATGATCGTAACCTAATAGAGGTAAAGTTAGGTTATGATGAAAATATATAATATGCAAGTGTACTTCTAATCCTTCCAATATATTATTTTTAGGTGCAAGTAGAGGGATACCTTCAATCAAAATAATGTAAAGGAATATTGTGAGAGTAGGATTTTATGTATAAACTCTAGAAGGATGTGAGATGAAACTATGAAGACTCTTTTTTCCCCAAAACACTATAACCAAGTGTTCTTTATATGAATGTGTTGGATATGGATAATTGTTTCATACTAAAACACAATCCAAGATTAAAACATCTTTCTTGGAACACAAATGTTATGTGCCAAGCAAGGAAGATACTTATGGTGATGGTATTGAAGAGTGATATGTACATGTTTTATTTCAACATTTATATTATATATGTGTCATTTTCTTACAAATTTGAAAATTGAGTCACAGTAATCTTAGGACCAAGGAACAACTCACAGTAGATTCATAATCAGTTGCACAAAAATTTGACTTGAAACACATTGCAATTAGAAGTTGCAGCTGTAAGAAATGTATTCAGTAATCAAAAGTAGAGATACAATGTGATACACTTGCATGAATAGAAATACAATTCGAATCCCAAGGAGGTCATTCATATTGGAAACATGAGAGTGGCTTAGCTGTCAATTATCCACACTAAACACATCAGTAAACCACTAATCACAACCATAATTGACTCTAACTGAGCCCTGACTGAATCAGAGGTAGTAATGATTGATTCTAACTGAATTGAACTCAATTGCATGTCAATCAGTAGGTGGGGGCGCATATCTAACTTGAGTAATCTCTGATGAAGTGAAATGAACTCAAATGAGTCACCAGAAGTTATTAGAGGCGCATTAAATCACTCTAGTTAACTCAAATAATCCCAAAATAGAAAAATAGATGAGGAAGGCGCCTTTCCAACTCAACTTAACTTATTTTTAGGTGAAATAACATTTAGTTAACTAATTGGTGCACTTATGACAAGCAGATCACCCCATATTTTCTCCCTGATTAAAGGAGGAAGCCTAGTTAGCTTCCCTAATTGAAGGAGGAGGCTTAGTTGGCTTCCCTGATTGAAGGAGTGTGTTGGTGTGCTGATGCTGATGTCAAGGGTGTGCTGGTGTGCTGATGTTGATGTCATTAATTCAAGTCAATACTTAGGATAAGTGAGTAATTAGGCCAAATTGACCAAATAAAGATGTGTGGGTTGGATAATGACTCCAACACCCCCCCTTAATCTATACTCATGTGGAGGATTAAAAATAAAATGATAGGGCCCCAACAACAATGGCCATAGGTCACCATGTACAAAAATTAACTCTAAAATGCTTAAATAAATGCTAAGTGAGGAAAATGGAAAAACCCAGTGGGAACACCCCCCCCGTAACTATTCACCCTGATGAACTCACCCCCAATAGTGAATGAAGGTAAGTTAACTTTTTCTCAGTAAAGTTCTTGGTGAAAATATCTGCAATCTACTCATCTGTGGGGCAGTATTGCACGACAATTGTCTTGTCATGCACCAAATCCTTGATCTAGTGCTTATGGATATCAACATGTTTGGTCCTCTTTCACTGAACTAGATATCACTTTGTTTGTCACAAAATATGACTATGCATAAAGTACTACCAATCTCAAACTCAGACAAAATACCTTGCAGCCAAACTTCCTGGATGCATACATTGACCGCTCCCCTATACTCTTCCTCTACGGAAGAAAGGGAAAGGGAAGCCTAATTTTTGCTTGACCAGAAAATGGGACCACCACCAAATGTAAACACATACCTAGAAGTGGACTTCTGATCTATGGTATCCCCTTCCCAATCAGAATCTGTAAAACCGACCAACTCTAGTTCAAAATCTGTAGCATAGTGAATGTCATAAGATCTAGTGCCCTAAATGTACTGAAGGATCCTATTGGCTGTCTTCCAATGGAGCTGATGATTTTGCTGCATACATATTGATACAACATTCATGGCATAACAAATATCAGGCCTTGAATATTTCAATTATAGCAAGCTTCCGATCAACTGGTGGTAAATTGTGGAAGCCATGGGTGGAGTGGATTTTCCCTCTTCAAGACTAATTCCTGAGAGGAAAGGAAATGGTGCAGCCTTGAAATAAGACATGTTAAAATTAATTAACAGTTCTGCAATATATTTATACTGAGTTACCATTATCCCATCGAATTCTTGTGTGATTTCAAGCCCGAGAAACTGTCATAGTAGGCCCAAATCACTCATTTAAAAAGCATCATGAAGATCAGTTTTTATAAAGGAAATCGAAGCAAGTGTGCTTCCTGTTATCAAAATATCATCAACATATAATAATATGATCAGAATATTACCCTCATATAGTTGCAAATATACATTAGTATTATATTTTCATCTCTGGAAGTTTTGTGAGAGGAGAAAGGCATCCATTTTGGCATACCAAGATCTTGGGGCTTGTTTCAACCCATATAAAGACTTTTGAAACTTACACACCAAGGAAGGATCTGATGTATAGCCTTCATGATGCTTCATGTATATCTCCTCTTGCAGGTATCCATGAATAAAATCACTCTTGACATCCATGTGATGCACCTCCCAGTGCTTGGATGCGGCGATGGCCAAAACTAGTCTTATGGAATCCATCTTAGCCACCAGTGCAAAGGTCTCATGATAGTACAATCCTTGGACTTGGGAGAACCATTTTGAAACCAGCCATGATTTATACTTGTAGGTTGAGAAATATTTAGAAACCTTTTTCTGATATACCCACTTGCATTGAACCAGTTTCCTCCTAGGTGGAAGGGAAACTAGTTCCCAAGTTGCATTTTTACAGAGAGAATTGAACTCTTCATCTGTTGCAACTTGCCATCTCGTAAATTTACGAGAATGGTAGTAGGAATTTGTATTAGAATCAATCATAAAATAACAATTCTTGTACAGCAAGGAATCATGACAAGAGAGAGCAATACCTTCTCTTTGAAAATCAGACCGGGTTCTTCTTGGATCAACATGATTTCCAATGTTTGTCACGGCGGAAGAGAGTGTCTTTTTGGCCCAAGTTGGGAGATGAGGG
Source organism: Pseudotsuga menziesii (assembly GCA_001517045.1). Taxonomy (NCBI): domain Eukaryota; kingdom Viridiplantae; phylum Streptophyta; class Pinopsida; order Pinales; family Pinaceae; genus Pseudotsuga; species Pseudotsuga menziesii. The sequence goes on from LPNX010350794.1 coordinate 130,193, forward strand.
ACACATCAGAATCTGATTCTAAACCTGATATATTTTTCTCACCGATATCAGACATCATATCTGAAATATCATAGCCTTCACTCCCATTTTCATCATCCAAATTATCAGCAGAACAAGAGGGAATTTCAACAGTTTTTTCCTCGACTAGTTATACCTATTGGAGAGGTTCTTCAAAGTGGACACATCTCTCAATGAATATCTGTTTTGTTATGATATTTAAAAGTTTGAATCCCTTTTATTCTTCTGGATATCCAATGAACAAACATTCAATACTTTGCAGTTGCAAATATTTTCTCTTGTCAAGTGGAATTTTAGCCCATGTAGTGGACCCAAAAACCTTGAAATTTGACACATCCGGTTTGTGTCTGAAATAGGATTCGAAAGGAGTCTTTCCTTTCATGGAAGAGTGAGGGACCCTGTTCTTAATGTGAGAAGAAATATTCACAGCCTCAACCCATAGGTTTCCAACCAAACCTTTGGCTTCCAACATGCAGGTAGTCATCTCTTTCAGAGCCCGATTTTTCCTTTCCGCTACACCATTTTGATGGGGTGTGTAGGGAATGGAGTGCTGGACTTGGATCCCAATATCAGCACATATTTGCATAAATTAAGACTTGATATACTCTCCTCCATTATCAGATCTGAGAGAATTTATCTTCCTCCCAAAGGCATTCTCAACATATGCTTTAAACTCAATGAATCTTTCCAAAACTTCAGATTTTTTCTTTAGGAAGAAAACCCAAGTGTATCTAGAGAAGTCATAAATGAAGGTGAGAACATACCGTGAACCACTCATGGATGTTTTAGACATGGTTCTGCTAATATCAGAATGAATCAGCCCCAAAATACTTTTTGCACGACTTGCCTTTCCCCAATCAAACTTGTGCTTAGGGTGTTTGCCGACAATGCAACCTTTGCAAATTCCATTAGAAGTTTTGATGGCTGGGAGGACTTAAACCATGGCATGTTTCTAAAGTTTATGAAATTATTTTAATTTAAAATGACCAAATCTCTTATTCCATAGCTTACTGACCTCATTCCCATGAGTAAGAAGAGCGGTGGGCTTTGCATCCGCCACAAACTTGGAAAACTCATAGGCCTTAGCATGATGATTTGCTATGATTATTGCAACAAGTTTCCCGGATGCAATCTATGTGATCTCAACATCGTTTGGGTTGAAAGTGACTCTCTTGGGAACTTCAGTGTGTTTCATTTGATATACACTCAACATACTGGAGGCCAAGGAGGGTACATACACAACATCAAAAAAGATGCCATGTTCAAGTTTTACAGTACCTTTAAGTTTTGAAATGATTTGAGAGTCATCTCCATGTGGATGGGAATTCTTTTGTTGGATTCGAGGAATGAGAAGGATTCTTTGCTTTCCACCATATGGTTCAAAGCACCAGAGTCTATGGGGAGAGCTCTAGGCTTTGAAGTGCTTTCCATGAGGGCATATCCTCTTTCTTACTGGATGTCTCGATCATAATTATCTTTCTTCCGAACACTCTCAAGAAGATTGATATTGTTCCTCTCAAGGAGAAGAGCCATTTCATCAAGATTTTTTTTCATGCAGGCATGTTTAGGGTGAAATTCCTTCCCACAATAGGAACACTTGATTTTCTCTTTTTCTTGGTTTCCTTTGTTCTTGTGTTTCTTTGAGTTGGAAGGCTCTTCTTGCTACTGGTTCTTCTCCTTTGGCTTTAGAGTATCAAACTTAGTCTTTTCATTCTTTTGCTTTCCCTTAACCTTCGTATCTTTGGGCCCTAAATAAAACAGTGCTTAATATTTGGAGGATTTGATGATCCCCATCTGCACAAGCTTGTCATGCTTGTTTGTGAGGGAGTCAATGAAGGAATTGAGAGAAGGCATTTTCTAATTCCGAGTTATTAGCTTCCCAACATGGAATGTGGAAAAAAATACTAATTAATTCAATCCAAGTTTGAAAAGAATGGAGAGAATGACCTGATCATCCTCTTTCTCCACTTCACACTACTTCAACAGGACCACCAGGTGCCTGAATTTGGTGAAGAATTCACGGAGAGTTTCAAAATTGATTGGGTGAAGAGAAATAAACTCATTCTCTAGCCGATAAATCCTCATGTCATATTTCTTATCAAAGAGATCAGCAATTTTATCCTAAATTTCCTCCGGATTCTTCAATCCAGTGGCATGGAAATGAATATCTTTGGAAATCGACAGGCGTAGAAACCAAAAATCTTAATCCATCTTGTTCTAGTATCTTGCTTTGTCTACAATGTGATTTGTCTCTACCTTGGTGTCCATTGCGACTCTGTAGAGTCCCTTGGCATGCAATTGAATCTCCATGTCTCCCTTCCATTGGTGGTAATTGAAAGGAGTAAGAATATCCATAGAAGAAGCCATTTTTTTACTGTAGTGAATGCAGTAGAAGTCTTCCAAAAAAAACCTGCAAAAATACAAAAAGGGCACCGTAAGGTTGAGAACCCTACACTTTTCAGGTTTTCTTCACACCCAACTTAGTTAATCAAGCAAGCTTGATCAACAATTCCTTTGCTTAGGACCTATGTGGTAAACCTTCGGCTTCTGGTGCAGTGCAGGAATTTTTGAGCTTTTTGCTCAAAATGCATCATAGATCCATCAAGGAATCTATTCAGGAAGTAGATCCTTGTCCCTTTGTGCCTCTGATACCATGTGAAAATTGAGTCACGGTAATATTGGGACCAAGGAACAATTCACAGTAGATTCAGAATCAATTGCACAAAAATTTGACATGAAACACATTGCAATTAGAAGTTGCAAAGGTAAGAAATGTATTCAATAATCAAAAGTAGAGATACAATGTGATACACTTGCATGAATAGTAATACAATTCAAATTCCAAGGAGTTCATTCAAATTGGAACATGAGAGTGGATTAGTTGTCAGTTAGCCACACTAAACACATCAGTTAGCCACTAATCACAACCATAACTGACTCTAACTAAGCCCTAACTGAATCGAAGGCAGTAATGACTAATTCTAACTGAATAGGCCTCAATTGCATGTCAATCAATAGGTGTGGGCACATACCTAACTCAATTCATCTTTGATGAAGTGAAATGAACTCAACTAAGTCACCAGAAGTTCTTGGAGGCACCTTAAATCACTCCAGTTAACTCAAATCAGCCCAAAATAGACAAATAGATGAGGAAGGCACGTTTCCAACTCAACTTAACTGATTTTTAGGTGAAATGACATTCACTTAACTAATTGGTGCACTCATGAAAAGCAGATCACCTCATATTTGCTCCTTGATTGAAGGAGGAAGCCTAGTTAGCCTCCCTGATTGAAGGAGAAGACTTAGTTGGCCTCCCTAATTGAAGGAGTGTGTTGGTGTGCTGATGGTGATGTCAGAAGTGTGCTGGTGTGCTAATGCTGATGTTAGTAATTCGAGTCAATACTTAGGATAAGTGGGTAATTAGGCCAAATTGACCAAATAAATATGTGTGGGTTGAATAATGACTCCAACAACAACGTTATCTCTTATTGGACAATTATATTTTATATTCCTGATTTTTTTATGTTGGATATGAAAAGTTAACAACCATCATGTTGAAATCAATTAAATTGTATTGGAACTTCAAGCTATTTAATGAATTGCAATAAATTTTTATTTGTAAAATATGCATGTTGTTCCTTAGGGGCGTTGCATAAAAGGTGATATATATATATATATATATAGAGAGAGAGAGAGAGAGAGAGAGAGAGAGAGAGAGAGATAATAAAATGGTTTATGTGTGTACAAACACCTTTTTTATTCCAAAATAGTCGCTAGTAAGTAGTGGACTATGTACAAGAATATATTATGTGTGAAATTGTATAAAATAATCAACATGTGTTTGATACATACTCAATACAACAAACAATTTTTTTTACTAAATAAATATCCACTGTAAATAACACAGATAATCCATAATGCAAAATGTATAATAAGTGTATAATGAGTAAGAGATTATTACAACACCATTTGACAACTTATATATATATATATATATATATATATATATATATATATATGCATTGAATGGCCTTCATAGGTGATAATTCATGCCTCTTAGTTAGGATATATCTGNATATTTATTGTTTATTGTTTATTTATTTATTTATATTATTATTTAATATTTGTATATATTATGTATAATACATTTCCTTCCCCTTAAAATTTCTTTATCCTCAAAGCATAATAATTGAAATGATTTCTTTTTAACTCTCATTCTGGCTTAGCCCGCACGGGTGTGGCTCATTGGCGGTTCAGTTGTTATGAAGTCACTTGTTGTAAATTGGAGGTCATGAGTTCAAATCCCACCCATATTTACCTATGTCCCGTGTCTTGCGGTAGGTGTGGGGAACCTAAGGGTATAGTGGTAGAAGGAATGGATCCCTGGACCTTGTGTCACGCGAGTACCATCCCAGCTCCAGTTGTTGATTCCCCTAGTTATAAAAAAAAAAAAACTCTCATTTTGGTTCACAACGTATTATGAAAATATTATGTTCTTGTAACTATGAGAGTTGATGGAAGGAGCCTCAGATGGGGGTGTTATGGACCTCCAACTGGATAGCATGAGATATAGACGAAGGGTCCCAGCTACCCTCCACATGGACGACCCTCATCTCACTTCCCCTGCCATTTAATACCCCACTGCAATAGAGGTCAAGAGAACTTATGTCCTTGGATCTTTGACCTTCCTGCAAGGCATTTCACGATATGTTAGAAATCATGCTCCTCCCAAGAAACATTATGATCCATGGGGAATCTATCCCTCGACATCCGGTCTTGAAAATTTTTCTCGTGCAAAGAAGTCTGGGTTCGGCTTCTGTGCAGCACTGCCAATGGGTTTCGTTGGGGAAACTTTCTTCCTATTTGATCTGCACTCACAGGATTTGTGCATCTTCTTTATCCAAAGTCTTGGATTTTGGGAGCTACCCTGTATTTTTTTCTCCATCCTCACACTCAGGGAAACAATTTTAGGAGGTTAGGTTTGTAAATAAGAATTCAAGGAGACTCCATTCTATCCCATTTCATGGGAATGGAGAACGAGTACGCTCAGGTCGCTCTGGAAGAAGAGGGTCGAATAACATTGGATATGAAATATAAATTTTTAGGCATCTAAGAAACATTCTGGATGGCTAGGAATAGGAAATAGTGGTGCAACAATTTTCCAATTTTACAAACAAAGATCCTGAACTCGTCCTAAGAATTACTGCAAGGTAAAAAGTACGTTAGCTCAGGTCCTTCTACACTCTTCAAAGAAATCACAGGAGCATGTATATTCCCCTTCTTCATCCATGTATAATTCTCTTCAACCTTCTCTTTTGTCAGGTTCTCCATAGGGTTCTCATCCTCGGCAACATCAAGCTGAGAAGAAGGAAAAATTAACCACAAGAGGAAGCATGTGGAACATAAGGATTACGACAACCCCTCTCATTTTAAGAAACTATTCTCTTTGCCTACCAAAGGTGGTCACAACATATCAACCATCTTTGAATACTAACATTATCCAATCCTAGAGGAAAAAAATGAAGATGATAATTCTGACCGCCTCCCCAAGTAATTTCATGTTTCTATTTTTTTATAATAGTTTGTAGATATCAGTTCTACCGTATTTTTTGTTGTAGAGGATGAATGGTAGAGTTTTTTTGTTACATTATATTTTATATGATTTATCACAATTTAGGAGCAGTCTCCTTAAGTCTAAGGCTCTCATGGTATCTGCACATTAGTTTGGATAGACTTTCTCCCTTGCATGGGAATATGACCGATGGATTATTGTTTAAAGTTTTGTTTTCATATGGGGCATCTAAGGTCTCGAAGACATCATGATACTCTCTTGCTTGTATTTTATTTTGTACAAAAATATAATTTCTTTATGGAACTTACCAATAAAAAAGAGTTGATGGAATGAGTCATTGTGAATTAGGACTTCCCAAGTAAAATTGTTACATTTATTATGAATTGGTCCACCCCAAGTTGATCTTTACTGGAACTTTTTGTTGAATTATTGTTTGGATAGAACTTTTGGTTTTTGGTTTCCACATAAGTTTTCAAGTTTGTTTATCTTCTCTTTTCACATTTGTAGTTCATTTGTTTGAAAGAAAAGTATTTTTTATGTATCTTTTGATCTTGTTGTTATTGATATCGATTCTTGTGATTTGGATGATCATAAGGCATTTTGATCTTGTGTGATTGTTCTTTGGAAGAATATTCTCTTGATGTTTATAGTGATTTACCAATATATATATTATTCTAAATTTTAGCATCGATTGGCGTTGTATTGGTTCCCTTCTCCAAGGTTTGGATTTGTTCCATTGATGATGCCACTACACTTGAAACTTTTTATCATTTTTTAGATTCTTAATTTGTGTAATTGAGTTTTGTTTATGTTGTCATAAACGTAAATTCTTTTCATTGTTCTATATATTTTCAACTTTGTTCTTAAGGTTGATGTTTCCTAACCATGCCTCTTTTAATTTTTTTATTTTCTCAAGCAATCCCTGGATAAGGTTCCTTAAACTATAAGCTTCTTGATCTTATTTTTTGATAACTTCTTGTTGATTTCCTTCACAAGACATTGATTCTCTTGTTCTAATTTTCAAAACTTTTCTTCTTCTCCTTGTACTTCTTAAGTAGTTTCTGATTATGAATTTTTAAGCGATTAATTGTTCATCTTTTTGTGACAAGCTTTTGTCAAGTTTATTCTTGAGATATTGAATATGTTGTTCTAATATTTTCTCATGTTGTTTTTCTCGTTCATCCTCTAGCTTCATAATTTGTGATGAAAATTCATGTATATGTGCATTGTATACATTTTCCTTTGCAATATGTAATTATCTACAATTCTGACAATTGACTTTTATTTCTTTGTTTGAATGGTTGAGAGATACTCCATCTCCATTTTACAATAAGAATATTTAGTACTGAACATAGAATCATTTGTAGAACCCATAGTTCTTAGTTTACTTATTCTCTAACCCAATTATTTAATTATCAATAAACACTTTTTTTAACTTTTGAAAAGTTCCCTTCAACTTTTTTATTTTATTATTTTTTTATTTATTTTTGGGTTGAAACTAACACTTTTTCTTTTAATAATAGTACTTCCTTTTTAATATCTTTAATACTTCACTAATTTTATTTTCCTTATATCCCGGTGTCTCTTTTACATTTGAAACGTTTTTTTGCACTTTTATATGTATAAATAAAGTAATAAATTAATATACTATATTATATATTAGGAAATGTCTAAAAAATCGATAATTTGAATTAGACGAGGGTTTTTTCTCAGAATACGACATTTTTTATTTTGCAAAATTAGAATGTAACTATGTTTTAATCTAATTTTTGATGGTATAAATGGATTCAACACCATCGAAAATCCTTGAAGCACCCAAAATTTCAAAACTTGACAACTGTAACCTGGATTTTTTAGAATTCCGACTGGATTTTATCAAAATCTACCAAAAAAATCAACCTATTCTAATCCAAATCATAGAATTTTTAGACTGTGTGTATATATTATAGGGTAAATTATAACATTAATATGATATATTTTTAGCATAATACAGAAAATTACTCTTTACATCCTTTACTCAATTGACTTTTTAAATAATAGGATAACCTTTTTGTTTTTTATTAACCTTTTGTGATCTTTCACTTGAAATGATATTTTAGAACTTATATGAAAAAGGAAACAAGGGTCACTTTGTAAACCAAAATATGAAATGGGGACTTTTATAATTTGTGATTACTCTTTCAATGGTCACAATCTCTTAAAATGGCAACATTTGGAGTTGACAACTTTTTTTTAATGATTATTCGGGGCTCAGTTAAGCTAGGATATATACAATTTTTGGTTCCTTGATACATTTATGTTCCAGCTCCCCTTAATGGCAATTGATTCCTAAAACAGTCATAATGACTTTTTTTTGTGAGTCGTGATATTCACCAAGTTGTGAGTGAGACTTCAAACCCCCCATGAGAGACTACAATCCCCTACTGCATCAATAACATCCATTGTATCGGTTAATGGAAACAAGATATAGCTCAAGAGGAGGATCCTTTAAGTGAATATGAGTGACAGAGTGCTGGATGAGCCCCAAATTTTTGTGGCTTCAACCACATGTCCCTACAACTTGAAATCACAATTCTCTATTTCAAATTGAACTTCGAGTTCCCTGTATATTATAGTCACTTCATATATTTATTAACAAAGAATGTGGTGTTGTTGGTTTTCAATCTCTTGGTGGATTTTGATTATGGAAATAGGTTTGGTGGCAATTTTTAGCACTGTAATTGAGTTGTTATCTATCACATATACTAGTTGTTCATTTATTTAGGTTGTTGTGTTAACATTTTTCTTCTTCATTTTTTTTTTCCGTTTAGTATCTTCTTGTAACGGAATACTCTTGTTTAGTAAAAAAATAATTTTTAAAATGTCCAATGTCCTATTATGGTCCAATACAAATTCAAATAAACCCTTAAACTAATAAGACAAGGTCTAATAAAGGTGTGGTCAACGACTAGAATCAGAACTAGCTTTGATACAAATATAATGAACAAGGTTTGTTACTAAATACTATCCAGTATAAATAACATAGATAATCCATAAATGGAAAATTTATAATAAATATGTAATGATTAAGAGATGATTACAACACCATGTGACTATTTACATATATATGAATTAAGCGATCCGAAACCCTGAAATTGATAAGACAAGGTCTAATAAAGGTTTGGTCAACGATTAGAATCAGAACTAGATCTGATACAAATATAATGAACAAAGTTCGTTACTAAATACTATCCAATGTAAATAACATAGATAATCCATAAATGGAAAATTTATAATAAATATGTAATGATTAAGAGATGATTAGGTGGATCGCATTCACGCAGGTCATGGCTCTGAGGTCGTGGCTCTGATTGCTGAGATTGGATCCAGTGGAGGCTGAAATTGCTGAAAACGTTGGGAAGAGCTGTTGGGCATCCTCCAGAGGCCTGATCTCTGATTTTGTGGCCGTAAAATCCATGATCTGAGTATCTGGCAACTGGAGTAGCCAGATGGCTGGGGAGGAGTGTCCACCTCCTGACCCGAAATCTGCCGCCTTTGACAGGCTAATTGGGACCCAGAATAGGAGATCGGGACCACGAGACCCACCGAAGTTTGTTAAGAGAGTTGAAGATGTACCGGAGGTAGCACTCCCCCTGGAGGAAACAATGCGAGTAGCTCTTTCCCTGGCAGAACGAGCCCTTATCGGGAAATTCACCGGGCTTTGGCCATCCCCAAAAACTACCGAAAGCTGGGTCCAACGAAACTGGAGACCTCTAATCACCAAAAACGTTGCTTCATACTCCGTCGGCAGGGGTTACTTTCTGTTCGACTTCGAGTCCAAGGAGGATAAAGATCTAATATTCAGGAACAGGCCCTACTTCATGGGGCCGCAAGGACTATACCTCAACGGATGGACTCTGGATTTCGATCCAGAAGCTGACACCCCCAAAGCTGTGCCAGTTTGGGTCAGGCTCCCTAACCTCCCCATGCACTGCTGGAACTCCAAATCTCTTCAGGCAATCGGGACTACCCTGGGAAAATACATTGATATGGCGAGCCCAAAGGATCAATATGCCTGTGCACGCATATGCGTCGAGGTGGACCTAGAAGCAGGACTTCCAGAGGCCTTAAAACTAACTATAGGAAGCTGGTCCCACTTCCAGAAGCTCGACTACGAACAGCTTCCTTTCAAGTGCAGGGGCTGCCAGGAATACGGGCACTTCATCCGGAACTGCCCCAAAAATCCTGAAACAAACCAAGAAAAGGCAGAAGGTTGGAAAAGGGTGAATAGATCCAGATCCAAAAACCAAGGTGGTGGAGGCTCCAAGAATGGTGAAAGTAGCAAAGAAACCAAAAACCCCCTTCCTGAAGAACCCCAAGAAGCATCCAAGACAAATGAATCCAATGAAGTAAGACATGAGGCCACTAATGCCGGAGGCGAAACAAGCAATGAAGAGAGCAAAGAATCAAAAGCAATCCCATCAGATCAGCATGTGGAAGATCAAGAAGAAGGCACTGATATGCCAAAAGAAGGAGAACCTAGGGGGAAATC
>LPNX010350794.1:155006-193589 GCA_001517045.1 Pseudotsuga menziesii
TTGCAATCTTGTATAATTATTGCCTATCCCTCATACAATCCACCTATATTGATTATTTGTTTCTCTGGTTGCTTCCAAAATCTTTTCATATCAACATGCACTTATCAATCATCAAGAAGAAATGTGCATGTTATAACCATTCTCATGAAACAATTATTATGTTCACAGGGATTCTTATTATCACAAAACATGCATGTATATTCATATCACCAAATAAGTAAAATTTTATTTCCAATATTATCTATGTGAACATTTCTTTTTTTTCACCATGGTTTTCACTTTCCTTCCATGGGTAAGAATTCAACTCACTACTCTCTTCTTGACATACCCTCTATAATTGTCGCAATCCACTAGAACTCCTCCCACATCAACCTGCACAACACAAGGAATGGGATTCACTTCTTTGCATGTATCCCCTTAGTCAATTCCAATTACCTTCCATTACTCCAGCACAATATTCCTAGGGAATCATCGTGTTGTGATAACAATAGAATTGCTACATGAATATATATAAGAGCAGATTTATTTAAGTTTCCTCATTTCACTTACCCTTCCAGTCTCATGCATCCCCTTCTCTGCTAAAAATTCCCTTGGTCGATCCATTTTTTGAAGTCTTTCATTTGTAAGAATAACATCAACTTATACATTATTACTACCAATCATCCCACCACCAACCTCTACTCATCAATGACCTATGGAAATCATAGGGTTCTAGTGTCACTATAGTTGACTTCTTCCCATACTACCCATATCACAATAGACATCCATTTTCCTTACTTGTTATATTCACATTTCACTTGTGTCAAAAGAGATGATTATACAATGTCATAAGTCATATTATATCTTTCAACCAATCTTGGAAATAATTAATATAACAATTAAGTTATAGATAATACAAGAAATTCCACATAATAATTAACTTTCAATGGTGTGATCAATAATCCTTGTGTTCATTATGTATTTTTTCACTTCCATATCTAAGACATCTTTTATGAAACTTTATTATCTCAATAGATCATTCTTGCAGTCCATCATAACAAGGCTATGTTTTCATATGGTTCCTTCATTGCATTCAAAACAACTCATGAAATCATCTCAAAATTATAAATTACCGATAACTCCATAATTTCAATTATTAACATATCAAATTCAATGAATATGGAACAAACATGCATTCACATAATGCATTCAAACATATGTTCCCCCCCTACGCGCCCCCCCCCCCCCCCCCCCCCACACACACACACAACCATAAGATTTCACAATCTATTATGGAAATTCACTAAATGCACCGGCCTTGTATTGATTCATACCATAATAGCATATCATGCATTCCACCATGATGATTGGAATGTTTAACCAATTCCTTGACACATATTCCAACCATTTCCCCAATACTTATATGATGATTTATAGACCTTCCTTTCCAACTCAATACACACTAGGAATATACCCTTTCTATACTAAACAGCCCCTCAGATGTACTAGAAGGAATTTTTCGTTCTCCACTCCACAATCCCTTAGGAAATCCTTCCCTTCTTATGGTCTCTCATTGTTGGCAAGAAGGTTATAGTCCATGACATTGACACAAGTTGGAATACCATTGGAAACTTGTATAAAATTGTAACCTTTCCATATCCAACAACAATATGGTATCACTTATAACTATTTAAATGGAATTCATTTCCACACAGGATAATAGGCCTTATCTTTCCTTAGTTGTTTACTCATAACAAACACATGTGGCATTGATTCATGAATACCATAGTATCATACCATTCATTCCACCATAATGATTGGAAGGTTTAACCAATGCCTCGACACATCTTCAAACCATCTCCCCAAAATTTGTATGGCCATTTAGAGACCTTCCTTTCCATCTCAATACACACCATGAATACACCATTTCTACAATAAACAAACCCTTAGTTGTACTAGAAGGAATTTTCTTTCTCCGCTCCACATTCCCTTAGGAAACCCTTCCCCTCTTATGGTGCCTCATTGTTGGAAAGAAGTTTACAGTCCAAGACATTGACACAAGTTGGAATAGAATTGGAAACTTGTATAGCATTGTATCTTTTCCTTATCCAAAAACACTATGGCCTCACTTATGACTGTTTCAATGGCATTCATTTCCACACAGGATAATAGACTATGTCTTTCCTTGGTTGTTAACTCATAACAAACACATGTGGAACGCTATCCAATTTCATATGAATGCATTCTATATTATTATAGCCATACAAGTATAAGGATTTCTATATTCACCATGCCATGCCACACCATACAAGGTGGTGTATGCTACTAGATTTGAACCCAAAATATGATGACGCCATCTGATGAATCCCCAAAAATTAACTGTGTTGTTGGATATTACCTTTAAATTTTGTATTTTTAAAAAACAATTTGACCCCAATGTTGTCGGATATTTGACAGTCGTCGAATATCTAACTACAAATGTAGAAAATAAAACGATTTTTTGTGATATTTTTTCTAACGGTAAATAGTAAAATGGAGTCAAATATCCGACAACTTTTTTTTTAGAAACTTGACATTCTAGAAATATTACAACATATGTGCTATACTAGCGACGATTCATAAAGGTTATTACCTTTGCATGAACTGTTTTCGTTCAAAAAGCCATAAGTATTTCAGTTGTTACTATCATTAAAAATAATGAAGTGTGGAGCTTGATTTTTTAAGATCAATGATCATCAATTAAGTCAGGTAAAAGAAAATGTCACATAACAATATTCCTAATCTAAAAGAACAAAATCGAGAATTACTTGCTAGATTGCAGGTTGGAGTGAAAAGAAAGGGTGATGGGAAATGTTATTGTACTTGTAGTCAATGCATGGGATTTAAAATGAGAAGAATAAATATCACAATAGGTATAAGGATTTCATATGAATGCTATCCAATTTCATATGAATGCATTCTATATTATTATAGCCATACAAGTATAAGGATTTCTATATTCACCATGCCATGCCACACCATACAAGGTGGTGTACACTACTAGATTTGAACCCAAAATATGATGACGCCATCTGATGAATCCCCAAAAATTAACTGTGTTGTTGGATATTACCTTTAAATTTTGTATTTTTAAAAAACAATTTGACCCCAATGTTGTCGGATATTTGACAGTCGTCGAATATCTGAGTACAAATGTAGAAAATAAAACGATTTTTTGTGATATTTTTTCTAACGGTAAATAGTAAAATGGAGTCAGATATCCGACAACTTTTTTTTTAGAAACTTGACATTCTAGAAATATTACAACATATGTGCTATACTAGCGATGATTCATAAAGGTTATTACCTTTGCATGAACTGTTTTTGTTCAAAAATCCATAAGTATTTCAGTTGTTACTATCACTAAAAATAATGAAGTGTGGAGCTTGATTTTTTAATATCAATGATCATCAATTAAGTCAGGTAAAAGAAAATGTCACATAACAATATTCCTAATCTAAAAGAACAAAATCGAGAATTACTTGCTAGATTGCAAGTTGGAGTGAAAAGAAAGGGTGATGGGAAATGTAATTGTACTTGTAGTCAATGCATGGGATTTAAAATGAGAAGAATAAATATCACAATAGGTAAATAAACATTGTAGGGAACATGGGCACATTGAGGGAGTATGCGAATATCGTCCATTGGTAAGCTGTTCATTATATATGTCTTTATATTAATCATTTTGGTAATTGTATGTATCATTTTAATGTTTTTATATTTACACTAATATATCTTGATGGTTTATAATTATAAAGGAAACACCTCCTAGGGTATCGCTCGGAATATGTGCTTGCAGAACAAGCACCGAAGGAACATGGAGCTGCAAATATTGAAGATCAAGTTAATGATCATATTGAAGAAGATGATCATACTAATAACATAGTTTACGATGATGGTACAAATACATTGATCCATGATACATTTAATTTTATATGGATGATGATGATAATGATAATTAAAATGACAACTTTAATGATGTTCATGATTTACCTCTACTTGATAAGGCATACGAACCCATTTATGAAGGATCCAACACAAATATCATCTTTGTTATATAGCTGATATTGAACTTGAAGGTTATGAATCATCTTTCAAACACAATAGTCACACAGATGTTAATGTATATATTATATTCCATCACATATATATGACCTTGATAAAAATTATCTTTGTTTCTCTAATAATTTATTGTTAGTGCATACGTAAAGTTAATAGGGATTAAATATGTTTCATTAATACTATTTATAGATATTATATTAACTTTTTTTTTAATTTTTTGTAGCTTGATAGCTGAATTTCTTTTACCGCTGTCAAATATTTTACCTCGCACATATCGATATTTATCTACCATCATGAAAGATATTGGAATGCAATAACAATCAATTGTTGCATGCCCCAATGATCATATTATATATTATACACAACATGAATTTGAAACAAAATGACCATAATGTCATAATAGTATATTTCAAACAAATCAAGTAACAAAAAGGGTGCCTTGCAAGATTCTTCATTATATTCCCATTATTCCATGTTTGCAACGACTGTTTAGTTGCAAAAACATAGCACAATTTATGGATTACCATGCACGAAACATAATTGAATATGAAATTCTTCAAATTCCTATAGTTGGTTCTACATTTAGATATATTGAGAAAACATGACCACACTTTAAAGAAAAAACTCGTAATGTTAGGGTCTCTTTGGCAGTAGATGGTGCCAATCCATTTGCAGAGATGATATCTATTAACTTAGTGTGGCCTATTTTTGTTATCAACAATAACATTCCTCGATGGATGTCAATAAATAGGGAGCTCATAATATTGGCAATGATTGTTAAAGAATTGTTTACATAACATTTTTTTAACACAATAACATCTCATTTGTTGTATTTGTTGCACAATGTCATTTTTTTTCATGTACTCATATATATTATTTATACATCTAAAATGGTTGTAATAATTGTGTAGTGTATATTTTACAATCAATTATGTAAGTACCAAGTTAAAGATATGAATGTATACATCGAGCCTCTTATTGAAAAGATACTAAATCTATGGAATGACATCACTATGTATGATGTCTCTAGACCAATATGCAAAGGAAATTTGGATTCCATGCAATGCTTGTATGGACAATTCATGATGCCCAAGGGATAATACATTTTTGTGGTATGTAATTATAACTCCCACTTTAATAGTATTGAATTTTATGAAGTTGATATATTAATCATGCATGTTTTTCAATAATCCATTTATTATATATAATTGTAATTGACATAATTAATCCATCTCTTTCAGGTCTTCAAACGAAGGGAAAATTTGCAGGTCTAGTTTGTCGTCCTAAGATGAAATATTGATGTTCAAAGAGTTTGGGAAATGAGGTGTTTGATACATATAAGCACTTCCTCTCTAAGCATCATAGGTATCAAAGTACTTAAAAACATATTTTCAATGGGAAATAAGGGACTACATTAAAACCATGAAGAATGACACCTCACCTATGGAAGTTATAATATGATAGAAAACGTCAAGATATGTATCAAATTGTTTATCTATCATCATATATGAAATGCTTTTATTTTTTTATTGTTTGTTTTTTATTGTAATTGACATTGATTTCTGTATAAACTATTATTCATGATGGCCATTGTGATCATGAATGCATTAATGGGATTCCATGAGGAATGAAAAGTTATCCCAAACAATTCAGTAGGTTTCCCTACTATGAGTAACTACAAATTGTTCATCTGTTTAATACAATGCATATTAGAAAGAATGCAGCTGAAACATTATGGCGAATATTGGATGGAAGGAGTGACAAAGAAAAAATGGTCAAATTTTGAATCCAATCGTACAATGAAAGATGAATAAAAATCAAGAACAGATTAGTATAAGCTCACTTCCATGGTTGTTAACAGTGTAACAAAGAAATCTTGTAAAAGAAGTCATTCGAAAAAATAAATTTCCCATTGGATTTTGTTCAACCCTGAAGAATATCTTAACAAAGAAAGGTGATTTTATGGGGATGAAAATGCATGATTGGCATATCTTCATCAAGGTAATTATTTGGGTATATATATTGATACATATTTATACTAGTGCATATTGTTGGTGTGTTTTTGTATACTCTTGTAGAAAATAATGAAACAATTTTATTGTTATAATATGTTCTACCTCTACCTCTCCCAGACAACTTTGACAACAATGTGAAACAAGTTATATATGATCTTGGAAAACACATGAGGTAAGTAGCGATATTTTTCATGCATAAAGTGTTTGTTTAGTTCATTGTAGAACTTATATTTGACATTTTTTTTACTAATTATTATGTATTATAATGTTTATTTTTGTTAAATATAGTGATTTCCTTGCATCACTTGTAGATGGTTTTCATATGAAGAAATCCATAAAAAGATATAAAGTATTTTAGGAGAGAAATTCCTCGTCTAATTTGTGAAATGAAAAAGTATTTACGTTTAACTTTTTTCAATCCATAAGAACACTACCTAATACACCAAGTTGAGGAGATTGAATTGTGTGGACCTATGCACTTAAGGTCAATGTGGATAGTTGAGAGGAACTTGAAATTTTTTAAGGCTTTGATTAGACAAAGAGCACATCTTGAGGGTTCTATGGTGGAGGGATACATGGTATACTAGAAGATGGTGTATGTTAGTGAATATATTCCTAAATTAGCATCAAATATATATTTAGGCCGCATTTGTGATCCAAAATCCATTAACATATTTGAAGGGGAGTACCTGATGGTAAAGGTAAATCGAGGAAGGTGAAAGGTAAATACCAGATGGCATAGATTAATTATAATACATTTGACTATTGATTTTTATGTATATATCATACTTATTTAATTTTTAATATTAAATATGCATCAATTATAAATGTATACAGTGTTAAGTAATTATACATTTGCGAATTTGTAATTTTATTTTTCCCATGCAGCTGGTCGAGAGTGGGATGCACTACATTTATACATTGAAAACAATCTTGATTGGATTAAGGTATGGATTGAATGATGTAAACAATCTATTAATGGAATCATGTGAAGGTGTGGCTTCATTGGTTAAAGCAACTCATCACAATGGAGATACTAATATTACACAAAGGGAAATCGAATTAGCATATGGTTTAAACAACAAACATGCAACATATTAATCAACCATAATATTTAATTATTTTCAATTATATTGATGTACAATTTTATATTTTTTTCTTTGCATACTTTCCAAGCATATAAATATGTGCTTAATTATCGATTCACGATGTAATATTTATGTGTGTCCCATATTGTAGGTAAAACACCATAAGTCTATCTGTTGCGGTGGTCGTAAATTTTGCATCAAAAATTTGGATGAAATGAAGAAGCCATATGATTGTGGGATAACTATAGTATTTGAGGTGACCAATATTTCCTCTAGAAGTGACAGACATCCAAAACTCTAATAAAATTGATACTATGGTTATTTGGAAGATATTATTTAGTGTGACATTAAATCCTTCAAATTAGTTTTATTCGTTGTCAAATGGTACCTGTTATGATTGGATCAACATAATCTCAAAAGAACTATTATTGAATATGTTAATGGATTTACCTTGGTTAATACAAGGTGGGTTGAACCAAGAATGGATCCCTATGTTCTTCCAAGCGAATGTGAACATGTATTTTACTCAGAGGTTCTAAGTAGAGGGAGTTGGTCATTTTTTTTGAGACATGATCCAATGGGAAGGTTGGTAAAGTATAATGTAGAGGAATATCAAGAGAGCATTGAAGAATAAGTTGATGTAGAAGATACACATTGTTATGATTATATAATCCTTCCTTGTCCATATATAGTCTATTAAATAATATTTCCTATACTTAGGAGTCATTTACTTGAGTTTGTTGCAACCAGGATATTTGGGTCCACTAGCACCATTGGGTCCACCAGTTCTGTTGGTGCCACCGGACCCATTAGGTCCACTATGATATTGGATCCACCTATGCCATTGGGTCCACTAGTGCCATTGGTTCCATAGGTGTCACCAGTACCAACCACTAGAGTGTGGGGAACAAATATAGAGGTTAAATTACACTTACTGCATGTTCATGCATGAGTTTACATGCCTATGAGACCAATCCCTACATTCTAGGAGGCACTTTGAGTGCCACCAGCAGCCTCCATCAATTGGTTGTAGTTGGTAAGCAGTTATGTTGAGTTATCCTCCAGTTACTTTCAGTTAGATCACTCTTAGCTAGTCTAGAGCCAGTTTTGCATGGATGCATGGGGAAGTGGTGCCTTTTTCCACCTACCTCGTTAGTTTAACTGGTTTAACTAGTTTAACTTATTATCATACTGATTTAGACATCAGGAGTTAGAATGGTGGCTCCCATGAAGTGATTTAGACACTCCTATTTAAATATTCAGTTGGTAGATTTGAATCTGCCACATATGATTTGAATCCTACATATTGTAACACTATTGTATTACTCTTGAATGAATGAAGATTAATGTTGTAATTTACTGATCAATTCTTATAAGTTTTATCTAAAATTTGTCTTGTTTAGTGTACATTGTTCTTACTATTCCACTGCACAATTATACCTTTCAATTTCACTCATTGCTTGTATATCAATGGTTCAATAATTCAAACATGGTATCAAAGACTTGTTCATGCTAGCAACAAGTCTATCTTATCTTTGGGTTTCCACATAAATCCTGCAATTTTTTCCTTGCTAACTCTGGATTCATCCAGAGAAGTCTCTACAGGTGTGACATACCCTGATAAAGTGAACATGTTGAGGTGGAAGGCTTGAAGCTGACATGATTGTGATTTTTTTTGTTGCAGTGATAGGTACAACTTCAATATGGATTCAATATTATCAGTTCCTTTTCTTACCCCATTCACAAGATATTCAGAGTGGAAATTGGAGATGATTTCATCTCTAAAGAAAGAAGGTCTCTATGAGGTATATATTGGAATTGGTAAAGAGTCTTATGAATATGAGAATGAATGGATAAATTATGGTGATAAATATTTTGGAACAATATTCCTAGCCTTTTTTCCAATCTTGCACTACCTTATTGATTCTATTGAATACCCAAAGGATCTCTAGACAGAATTGGATAGAACCTTTGGCAAGCACAATGAGGATCATTATAGTAATTTGGAGAGCACACCCAACACCAAAAGAGTTATTTATTCTAAATTATCATCCTCTATTCTCTCTAATTAAATTTTTCAAGATGAATAAGAAGCATAATCTTCCACACAGTCAATTCGAATTGAAGAAAGTCTCCTTGGAGTGACTCCTTCTTCTGTTGCTCCGGAAGTTTATGAGATATATGATATCTCATATTCACATATAGTTGATCCAGAAGAAGACATTTGAATCTTTTTTATTAAATAAAAAATCTCCTTCCATTATATGCAAACATTCTCCAATGATTCTTCTATTTAAAATTCTATGCAAAGTTTTCCAGTGATTGCTTCAGAAAATGAAGAGGAACTTGATTTTTCTCTCTCTAATGTTGTTTCTGCTATGCATAAAAGAAATAATTTGGATATTTTGGAAGAAATATCATATTTTAGGAATTATCCATTCACTCTCTTTGATCTAGAGCTTCTATAAAATTCCTACATTATTGCATGCACCAATACTCAGAGTTTTGTTGAAGAAGGAGAAAGTTGTGTATATACCATCTTAGTGGGGAACTTGGCTTTGTTCCACACTCTTGGATATGATATGACCTTATTTGGTTCAATTTTTAGTTTCAATAGCCTCCAATAATTATTGTATTTGTTCTCATCAATTTTGGTGTGAAAAATCAAGTACCTCAAGTCTTTGAAAATTGTTGTTGGGGATTTGATGTCATTTTTCTCTCATGAGTTTGCTGATATTATAGTTTGTGAATAATTAGTTATTTTTGGAGCTATATAATATTATGGATCTCAAGCATTTTATCTCCACATTCCCATGGCTTCTCTACCTTCCTACTTGATCACATGCTCATCTCCTCACAAAACTAGTAAAGATGGAGACATTATGCATTCGCCTGGACACTTGCTCCTAACACTTGGAGCTGATTTTACCTCACATAGTTTTATTTTCAAGGCTGCAATATATTAGTTGCTTGGGTTTTCCTCACATGGTTTGAATTATCAAGCACTTTTTCTCTCACATCAATTGATCTCAATTGCTTTACATGGGTCCATTTTTCATTTTGCAGCTGTCTATGTTCTTGATTCAGTTGAGCATATTTTTCTTCTTCCAAAGAGAAAATTCCCTCTAGACATAATCATTTAGTTTGCAGAGGTTCACATGCACAGTATCATGATGTTGCTGCACAGAAGAACCAAGATACTACATTTGATGTTTCATAGTGCTGCAAATTGCAACAAAATTTTTACAAGTTTTACCCAAAGAGGAAAATTTTCTCTTAAGTATAGCTTGTTTTCCTGATTCCTGCTTATTTTGAGGGGGGTGGGGAAGTTTCCCATGAGTTTTTCCGCATTTCCCTTAGTTTATTAAGCATATTTTATTTATTTTAGATTGTATGGGTGACTTTTGGCCTAGTTGCCAAGCCCAAAGTTGTCCAAGTTAGGATTAAGGGGGGGTGTTAGGATTATATAATCCTCACTTGTCCATATATAGTCTATTAGATCATCTTGCCTAAATTAGGATTCATTTACTTGAGTTTGGTGCCACCATGATATTTGGGTCCATCGGTGCCATTGGTTCCATCGATGCCATTAGTGCCATCGGTACCATTAGGTCCACCATGATATTGGGTCCACAGGTGCCATTGGGTCTGTCGGTTCCATTGGTGCCACCGATACCAACCACTAGAGTGTGGGGAACACATACAGAGGTTAAATTCCACTTACTACATGTTCATGCATGATTTTATGTGCCTCTGAGACCAATCCCTACATTCTGGGAGCCACTTTGAGTGCCATCAGCAGCCTCCATTAGTTGGTTGTAGTTGGTAAGAAATTATGTTGATTTATCCTCTAGTTATTTTTAGTTAGATAACTCTCCATTAGTATAGCACCAGTTTTGCATGGCTGCATCGGGAAGTGGTGCCTTTTTTCACATACCTCATCAGTTTAACAGGTTTAATTGATTGTCATATTGATTTAGACATTAGGCTTTAGACTAGTAGCTCCCATGCGGTGATTTATACACTCTAAGTTAGCTATTCAATTGGTAGATTCAAATCTACCCCATATGATTGGAATCCTACATATTGTAACGTTATTGTATTACTGTTGAATGAATGAATATTAATGTTGTAATATACTGATCAATCCTTATTAGTTTTATAAGGGTTTTTCTGATAAGGTATAAATTAGTTTTTAAGGGTTTTTCCCATTTTCTAGTATGTTAGCATTTATTGTAAGAGACATTCTTTCTTGATTATGACAAAAATCATAATCATTTATTTTATAGTCCATATATTTTATCGGGTTATGGAGAATTGAGAGTGACACGAGGGAGGGGGGTGGGAAAATGAGCTTCTACCTTCATGGGGTTGGACCAATTCAATAGAGAATATTAAACTATCTTGAAACAAAGAGAATCCTGATAAGGTAATGCACAATTATGATTATTTCACCTTCATCATTATATGATATTTCATAACCCAAAAAAAAGGCATGCATGTTGATGTGCATGACCCCACATATTATAATTGTCATGTGAATGGGGCCAAAGTTGAATTTTTTTCAATTTGTGTTTGTATGGACTAAAATTTGGCGTGTTAATACTAGACACATGCATTGACAGTATAGGATGGTTTCCAGACTCAAACATGACTCACACAAATAATTCAACAATAAAAAATCTAGATTCTTGGAATCAAAATATCGGTACATTTTTTAGAAGAGGTTATAATGTTATGATCCTTACATTCATTATGAGATATAAGGACCCTAAAGGGTAAGGAAAAAATCCATGGTTAGTGAGGCTAATGATATTTTCCAAAAAAGTTGGTGGTCAAGCTAATAGGATTTCTAGAAGACCAGACTCAAAAGGGTGAAAAAAGAGCATGTTTGATGAAGTCAATAAAATTTCCAAATTGATGAAACTTCAATGTTGACCCTTCATCATTGGAATCAATTAGAGAAATGGGAATGTAAACATGTTGGTGGTTTTTGGAAAAGAAAAATGTACTTACAATATGAATTTTATAGAAAATTTTGTTCTTCAACCTTATCTATAATTTTTGTTTTATGACCAAGTGTGACAATGTTGCTAAGTTTAATAAATTCATTGTTTTGAAATCTTAAACTCTGAACAACCAAGTTAAGGTTATCATCCAAGTTAAGGTCATCATCCTTTTCATTTAAACTATCCCTTTCAATCACCTCAAGCAAGGGAAAATTCTTCTTCTCCATTATCCATATTTTATTACACACATGTTTGAATGGGATTGGGAAGTGTATTTCATACAACTCCTTATTCGAGCCCCCTACAATTTGTATATAAGTAGGATCATCTTTGTAGATGGGATTAGTTCATGCGTTTCATTGTTATCCACAATGGAAAATATCCCAACCTTCAACTTGGTCGATAACAAGAACACTAGAGGAAGTGGATCGATCATGATGTTCTATATATCACCTAAAATTAGTGGATTGTTCCTTTGTTGACATTAAGAGAGAGAAAATGGATTTAAGGATGAAGATGTAGGTATGAAACTAATTTAATTTTAAATATAGTAGATATTCTATTTCATATAATCAACCCAAAATATCTCAAATAACAATAATGTTGTTCAAGGTCATGACATTTTTAACAAAAAATAACAATAATACACTAATGAAGGTATAATTTTTAGTTTACTAAAATACGACCTTAAATTATTATTGTAATCATATTTTCCTTATGGAAAATAATTTCTCATTCATACTTGTAAAAATATTGAATAAGTGTAAATCTTCACGAAAAAATGAGTTTGTTCAACTACCTTAGAAGGGACTAAGGAGGACTTCAGAGAAATTTGTAGGGTGGAGGTTGACGATGATCCATGGAGGGTAGCATGGGGTGTGGGGATCCAACCCCACTCAGGGATATGTTTGCATGAATTCATATTGATAACATGCATATCCAACTAAATGAAATGGGGGGAGAGGGATCCGGAAAAACCAAAGGAAACCAACAAGGACGGAGACTAGGAAATTGTTTACCTAGGGCGAATCAAGTTCCTACAATGTATATCAAATCCATGAGCTTTAATAGATCATATTCAATATATAAAAAACCATGTGCTGATAGGGAAATTTGTGGGAATTCTACCTTCAGATAAATCACTAGTTTGGTGGATAAATTCCACTTGGAAACCAAGGGGGCATTATGATATGCAATTTGGGTCAAAGGTTGTTTTCACTATTAGCTTCATCGGTTTAGAGGACTGAAACTAGGTTTTTGATAGTGGGCCATAATTTTTTTACTCGATTGGTCTCTTCCTTAGACCTTATAAAGAGAGGTTTAATCCAGAAAAAGAAGACATGAGAATTGCACTGATATGGATACAGATTTACTCCTTGCAAGGGGAATACTAGGATCCGAAAATTATGGAGGATATAGGTAATACCCTAGGAAATTTCATAAATATATATATATATATATAAAGGCTATAAGGTATATACAATATCCTATAATGTGTGTGTACATGGATCTAAAAAAATGTCTCCCATAAGCCTTAAACCTTTCATGGGAGGATGAGGAATAGAGGAAATCACTAGACTATTATAAAATCCCATTCCAATGTATTCGTTGCCATGAATTTTTGAACCTTTATAGAGACTAACCCCAAAACTCCCCTGCCCCACTGCCCAAGCAGAACAAGGAGGTGGATCATCAAGGTTTCTTATGGACGCAGTCGAAGAAAATAATTTTGAGAAGGAAAGATGTACTAGAGGTTAAAAAATGACCCACAATCACTAATCAGTTTACAATGTTGTGGGAGAAATGTGAAAGTGGAGAAGGAGGGTAAACCTAGTCTTGGAAAATGGAAACACAATAAATTTAGGGAGGAGGGAAACACGGCTGAATATATGAGCACGACTCAAGAATATATGGATAAAGACAACGAAGGGGAGGATATGGAACTAGGGGAGATTGACCTGGATGGAATCGAGAAGGCCTACATGGATAAAGTGTCAATTGGCTCAAGGAAAGAGAGAAAAAACACAAAACATTTCCATTGAATCGCAATGCAGCATCATAATCAAAATAAAATTTCAATGTTTAAGAAGGAAGATGGAGGATGGGTGGAAACTAGAGAAGATATAGAAGGTAAATTGATCTGATTCTTTTAGAACATATTGGAGGAACCTAATCCTGAAAGGAGAGTGGAAATTGAATGTATAACCCAACATGCTCCTTCTCTTGTTACGGAATCCCAAAATTATTTGCTAATGAATCCTATCCTTATGCAGGAAGTCGAATAGGCCATGAAACATATGGAGGATAGTAAATCCTCAATCCCTGATGGATTCAACGTAAATTTCTTCCACCATGTATAGGACATGTTCAAAGAGGAAGTGTGTAGAATTGTGGAGGACTAAAAAATGACACAACACATCCTGATAGATTTTAATGTTACCTTTCCGATCCTAATTTCTAAAAGAGAGGAAGCAAACTCTCCTAGGTTATTCGGACCCATTTCTCTCTGCAATATGATCTACAAGATTGTAATGAAGGTCACATAGATTAGGTTAAAGACAATCTTGTTGACATTTATTCCCCCTGAACAATCAGGGTTTGTAGAGGGTCATCAGATCATGGATGGAATCATTCTGGTACATGAGGTCATCCACTCCCTCAAAACTGCAAGGATCCTAGGATGATGCTAAAATTGGATATTTACAAAGCCTATGACAAACGTAACTAACAATATATTCACGAAGTTCTCAGAGAGTTTGGGTTTCGTGAAGATTGTATATGATGGACAATGAAGCTCAAATCCTCAACGTTCTTCTCTATATTGGTCAATGGATCCGCTTCAGGCCTCATCAGGAAAGAAGATCTATTACCCCCTTACTCTTTGTTCCTGTGACATAAGGTCTTGGGAGGTTTATCAAATAATTGAAAAAGTTTCTAGGGATTAGAGGTTTAAAATTGAATCCCAAGGAAGAGTTCCAAACCCACCAGCAATTTGTGGATGATACTATGCTGATGGACCACCCTTTTGTCTAGGAGGCCAGGGGCATGAAACAATGTCTCCATGATTTAGGTAAAGCATATGGTTTATAGATTAACAAAAGGAAATCCTAGGTATTATTCTTTAATATTCCTACAATAACAAAGTTCAATATTTGAATGATTCTTGGATTCTAGGAGGGCTCCCTTCCATCCAAATACTTAGGCACTCCTTTCGTTGAGTCGATTATTTGCAAAGGCTCTTGAAATGAGCTCCTATATAAAATGAGGATATGATTTATGGATTCCAGGAGGGCTCGATTCCATCCAAATACTTAGGCTCTCCTTTCGTTGATTCGATTGTCTAAAAAGGATCTTGGAATGAGATCCTGTATAAAATGAGGATACGATTTACAAACTGGACTTATCAACCCTTTAACGTGCCAAGCCAGATGGTGCTAGTAAAATCGTTCCTCCAGGCCATGCCAATATATCTCTTCTTGAGTATGGAATCTCTGGAGGAAATTTTAAAGGAGATACAGAGCATCCAAAGAATATTTCTATGGAGTGGAGGATAAGATAATAGAAAATGGGCCTTGGTTAAATGGGAGAGTGTGTTAAAACCAAATATCCATCGATTCCTAGGGCTATGTGACTCTGGAAAAATGCATGTGGTATATGGAGATAAAATACAGTGGAGGTGGGTTTCCCATTGCTCTGATCCTTGAGCCAAGCTAGGGAATTGTAAATATGCCTATGGGAAAGAAAATCAGGATCTTATTTGTTTTTCTGAAGTAGGGGGTAGTTCCCACATTTGGAAATCTATCTTGAAAGGGAGGGAATTTATCTAGGAAAACAACTTATGGGAAATCAGAGATGGGGAATCTTCTCTCTTTTGGGAGGATACGTGGAAAAAACTCCCCAATCTCGCTGAATCCATTGAATTTCCTTGCCTCCACTAAGGATGTGAAGAACAAAAGAAAAGAATGGTTCATGAATTTTGGGAAACCAGAGAGGACAATATTGAATTCAGAGAATGGGCTCAAAGGTAGTTGTGAGAGAAGTTAGGGCCGTGTGAGGAATTGGAGGTAGCGCTAGGTTCTCTACAAAACAGACATATTCAAACACAAACTAACAAGGATAAACTAATATGGGGCATGCAACCACAGGGGACATTTTCAATCAAGGAACCATATGATATCCAGGAGGGTTTTCACTAGGAACCAATTGAGCCATATTGGAATAATATATGGGAACCTTATCTATGGCTAAAAGTCTCAACAGTTATTTGGTTAATATTCAAATGAAGAATTCTTATAGGAGAGAATATTATGAAAGTAGGATTTTTGGGTCCTTACCAATGTTTCTTGTGCCAGATTTCCAAGGAAACAATATACCATCTCATGGACTCCTTTTCCTTTACCATCCAATGGTGGAATCGTGGTGCTACTACCTTTTGTCACTCCAACATGGACAGGGGAAGAACATACCTTAATTTGTGAAATTGGAAAAAATATCTGTTTAAAAACCCTGCAGTCAATCAATTATGGAAAACATCTGTTTAAAATTCCTACTAAGAAAGAAACTAGAGAACCTTCAAAGGTAATTCTACCTCCATTGATAGGGTCTGACTAACCATTCAATAGAAGATTCTTAAAAATATATGTTTGGGTTCCTAGGAGGATGACTGACAGACCTAGGGAGATGGAGATCTTATTCTTTAGGATTAGGGAATATAGAGGGCTCTTTCCTGTGTTTTCCTATCCAAACATCCTCATGTGGGGGATCCTAGCATGAATTATTGGGTGTCTCTTCCACCAGGAATATACAAGTTGAACTTTGGTAGTGCCTCTAAAGGTAATCCGAGGGATGCAGGTTTTGGTGGTTTGATAAGATACCACAATAGGAGGATGAGGTCCTTCTTCTAGGTAGGATTATGATATGAAAAAAATAATGTAGCATAAATGTAAGGGCTAATACAGGGGATTCTTATAGCACAAATAAAGAACCAATTCCCAATGATGATTGAAGGATACTTGAAATTTGTGATTACCATGGAAGGGAATATCCAAAATGGAACCCCCTATTGCGAAGTATCAATTAATTGGTGCTTGGAGCATAGGTTGGAGTACTTATCAAGATTACTTTAGAATGATAGATCCATCACCTTTATCCACATTAGAAGAGATGGTAACAAAGTTGTTTAGACGTTAGCAAATGAAGGAATTCAGGTAAGTGGAATGACATTTAGAGAATTGTGGAAGGAAATGACCGACAAGAATCTCTCGGTACATTGTGAATCCCAAGTGCTTCATGATACCAATCACCAAGATGAAATTTCCAAACGTGAACTGTAGTTGGCTCTTTGGATGAAAAAGTGATAGGGGGAAGGACATGGATGTCAAGTGTGAAGTCTTGAAGATAGGAATCCATCTTTAATACTAATGAACGTGACTCATGACATTGCTATCCAAAATATCCCATATGTAAGGTATGCAATGAATTCCAAGGGTGACATATCTATGGATCTGTGGGAGTATTTATTGATAAAGATAAGAATTAAGGAGGATGAGATCAATGGTTGTATTTCCATAATTATGGTTGATTATGGAAATTTGTTATATAAATAACATAAAGTTGGGTACATGCATTATCGTGGAACGTATTTACTGTGCATGCATCTAGGGTGGTGGGAATTAAAAGGTAGTCTTCTATTCTATCTTGTTAGGATGGAGAGGGGGGAAACGATGGCGGGGAGCAATGGAGGAAAAGAGCGCAGGGATCCCAGGGGAGCCCCCTCTAGAGCTGGGAGGAACATTACCTGGGCTAAAAAATGAGCAACCTGGGAGGATAAGTACTTCAAGTTGGGCCTTTCGTTGGAAGTTCAAGGCCATTTGGAGGAAATTGAGGCTAATCTCTATGATAAGTTTAAAGAGAACCACCTGAAGGAGGAAACTAAAGCAGTGGAGTACTGGGTGATGGACCCCAACAATAATGTTGCTTGCCTCAGAATACATGAATGCACAATTTCTCTATTTTGGGTTATGAAGAACCTAATGGGTCATGTTCTTTTGGAGTGGTTGTAGAAGGAGGATGGCTATGAGGTGCTTGCTCAATTTTGGAAAGAACACCATATTGAGACCAACTAACTGAATGTAAAGGTATATGTTATTATGTGGGTGCTAGTCATTCATGTTCCAGCTCATTGAAGTGGTCTGGAGAGTGGTGCGATGGTGGATCCTGCAATGATCTTTCAAGGTCACATGTAGGGTTCCCATGGCCTAATTTGAACCTTGTCCGGTCCTACTACGGTATTATTTTTGCGGTTATGGTTTTTTTAGTCCATGTAATGTAATTTATGTTCATTTTAATATGATGCAGAACTTTTGGGTCTATCTTGTGTGTATCTCTAGGTATGGGTTGGAAAACATTGTTTTTTTCTGATGTAAGGAATGTATGGTTATTGGGATGTGGGTTCGAGATAATTTGGGAAGTATTTTTGGGAACTATGAACTACTGGAATTATACGGTTGGGTTGTATTGTAAGCTCAATTATTTTATGTTTTAAGCTAATATAGTGTTTTTTTTACTTACAAAAAAAATGTGAATGTTGAGGGCCTCATGTGATGCCTCAAGTCCCATCCAGCTTAAGTTGCCAAAAATACAACCAAAAAATTTATCCTAGGTACCATCAAAAAATTTATAGGAAGTACTGAAAGGGTGGAGCTAAACATAGTAACTATAATATTTTGACAAGCAGATCTTGTGAAAAAATAATCCTCAAAGGTATTGTACTGGAAAAATAGAGAAGAAAATAATGTGCTATGACAGAGAGAACTGAAGAACAATTGGAAAAAGATTCCATACATTATTATTCATCATTATGAGTATATTTATAATATAAATTCAAAGTAAAAAATCATGATCCTAAGAGTCAGTTTGAAATCCACACATGTGGTAGGCTTAGATAGACTAGAAACCATCACTAGACTTGAGAACTAGTTGTAACTCTTGATGGTAGTACCAGTTATCCAATTAATTGAACCTAACTGAAAGGAGGTAGGCCTAAATGGCACACAAGGGAGTTAAATAATGATATCTAATGATAGAAGGGTGAATTAGGGTGTTCAATTGATTGTTAGTGGTCATCAGAGCTCACTATCATCCCATAATGATGAAATTAAGGAGAGGTGGCCCAATTTACTGATTGTAGCCTAGTTAATTGAATATATTTGATGGTGGATAGATAAAATCATGGGTTAGGGTGCATGAGGTACTAAAATCATGGATGAGGGCACATTAGTGGATAACGAGGAAAAAATGACAAGACTATGCAATAGGAACTCAACTATCATGGCCTAAGCACTAGAGAGACAAAAAATGTTGCATGCCTATTGCATGACTTCATGGTTGCATGATTGCATGACTACATGCATGCATGAATAATGTATATATGGTTTAGAATATCCCAAAACCACCCTTAATCCCGAATTATTTGGACATTAAAAAAATATTAGGGCCCAACAACAAATTCTAAGGTCACCCTTTACAACTTTATTTGTCCATGTAAATTGAAGAAAGAGGAAAAACATCATCGGGAAAATTCTCCCTCGAGAATGGAAATTGTTATACCAAAATCCTGTCACCACCATGTGATAAGACCTTTGACTTACATATTTGCCCTTAAATCCCAGCACTTGGAGAGAAAACCCATGTTGATTGTCAATCTTTCATAAAAAGACTCAGCACTGTGCTTTCCTCGTTATCCATGAGCAGTACCTTGCTCGCACCATGTGTACTTTGTTTACCATAAGCGATGCCACTACTTGTAGCCTTTAGCCCATAAGTGTTTTTAACTTGAACTGCTCTGTCATAAGAGGCAAAGGGCAGTACCCTGGGTAAAATGGGAAAAAAGAGAGGTTTGTCGAGGCTTCTAGATCATGACCCTCGTGTCCTCTCTTATCCCTAACATTGTAGGTTAGTTGAGCTCGAGATCCCCCATCATAGGATCTTAGAGGCCACCTCATCCACAAATCTCTCAACCATTCCTATCCATTGAGCCTTATAAATACAAGCTCATGTCCATGGTTGAGGGGGAGAACTATAGAGGTATTGTTATGATGTTGGATTGACCACTTGGCCCAAGCCATTGGAGAGCATAGAGAGCTAAGTTGGAGCTTATGGGGATGAAATGTTGGTTTCATGGAGATGCATGTCAACACTAAGGCTTAATTGGTTGTAAGATTCTCTATTTTATCTTAATGCAAAGCTGATTTCTGTCCCACAATTCTATTTTTGTTTGATTTCACATGTAAATGTTGTTGGATTCCTTAGTCACTGGCATGGATTAATAGATTATGTTCTGGTAGATTTGATGTGTTTACATGTTTAATCTGATTGTAGATACACAGATTTACTATCAAAGAAGGCATTCTAGGTATCTACGATATCCAGGGAGAGTCTTCATCCTTTGTCGTTCATTTGTTCTGGATCTGAACCATTCAGACCAGAGGAATGGCTTCTGTCCAAGAAGGTGAAATATTCCTGCTTACAAATCTAGTGAATCCACTAGGGAATGAATATATGTATCAGTTGATCTGATCTTCCTCGGTTCTTCAACTCTTGTCCGAATCTAGGATCCTTCTCCAACTCTCTTCAGTTAGATCTGCTATCTGACTCAATATATTTTGGTTTGAAACTTCCAGATCTGTCTAGATCTGAATTATTTTCGACCTTATATGCTCTTTCTCACTCTCAATCTATCAATTTTTACCTTGATCTAGTATTTTTTTGACTTGATTTGTCATTCTCTATGTGTTTTGGATTTTTTACAGGGAACCGCGCTTATGCAGTGGGCGAGAAGCGATGCCACCGCCTGAACCTAGTAAGCAGCCCGCAGTGCCACCACCTGAATCCAGTAAGCAAGGAGTGGTTCTACCTCAAAACTTTCTGTCAGAAGCTTCATCTGCGCATTGCCAGGTAGGCCCTATTCTAGACTTTGTATTTTGATTTTTTGTGTGTTTTTGGCTACTTTTTTTATGAAAATGAAGTGTATTTTTGAAAGAAAGAAAAAAATGCTCCCTCACGGCTGGGAGGGGCCATGAATTGTGTATTCTGCAGTCGCTTTGATTGTTTTATTATTTCTTCATTCAAAGAGAGTTTGTGTTTCTTGCATTAGATTCTACATTATTTTCTTTGCTTGAAACCTTTTGCTCTTTTCTGTAGATATTATTCATTAGAATTGGAAATATACATTTCATTTTCATGAGTAGGTTTCAGTTTGTTTTGGGCTTGGAATGCTTTAGTGATCCATGTTGTTTTGAGTCATTCTTTGCTTGGGGTGATTCTTGTTTCCTTTTGCATGCTGATTTTTTCAATGCTTGGTAGGAAAGATTGGTTCTTCATTTCCTTGTCTGTTTCAAAGAGAATTTTTAGTTCTCTCTTCTTTGCTTTATTCACAAGCTTGTTGAATGATTTTCTTCTTATTTTTGTGCATGATTGTTTGAAATTCTAGATCTTACTTTCATTGAGAAGAAACATCTTTTTTCAGCTTTGCGTGCATTAGAGTTAGATTAGTTTGGAAACGTTAGTGAAATCATCTTTCCATTGAGTTTTTAGGCGTCTTTTTCAAGCATTAAAAGATAAGAAACATTTTTTTATTTATGTTAGATGTTCTCTAGATCTCCTTTTTATTTTTTGCTTTAAAGATTGTTTGGGGTGCATTGTTATTTTACTTTTCGTTTGAAAATATAGAATTGCATTTGCATTTGGGTGTGCATTTTGGAAAGAAAAGTAAATCTCTCTCCCTCTTTTAGGTAGAATTTCATTGAAGAGGAAAACTTGCACTATCATATAGATCAGTATGCATCTTATTTAAATTCAAGTTTTCACTCCATGGTTCCACCTAAACACACAAGATAAAATTAACGGTAGTACTAGGTTAAAACTTTTAGCAATTTGAGTGATAAGTTAGAGACGTGTTCGGGCATCGTTAAGCATGGGAGCTATCATTGCTTGTCCGCATTACATCCTGGGACTTGTGCGGTTCTTCCATGTACTGTCAGTATATCGAACGGACTTTCATGTACCCTTGAGGTATATACAAAGGTACTTCACATACTCTATTGTATATAGGAAGGCCCCTTGTGAACGGTTATGCATTAGACAACACTATTACCGATTTGAGCTCCCACGTACCTTGCGTATATCGGGAGACCCTTTTAGGAATCCTCAAACCATCTGAGTTATCCTTTTGGCCTATCCTGTGAGGTTCCTGACTGTTATCCACTCCTTTCACATGTTTTTTTGTTGCTTTTAGTTTGAGTAGTACTTTCTTGTGTATGGTAGTTAGGGGGTTATTAGAGAGTTTAGAGATGGCATCCTCATTTGGGACTACCACTCAAGAGGTCCCTTTCCAAGGTGTACCTTTTGTATTCCCTCCAAGTGAAGGTATTGGTCCTCCCTTCATTGCCACTCTAAATCTTCCTGGGTTAACTATAGGATTTCCAATCTGGCTGTTTAATCCGGTAATTCCTGTTACACCTAATGTCTCAAATGTACCTCTCCTCTGAGACAAAATTGACCTCAACCTAATCCTACTCCTTCTTCACTGGTTGTTGCTTCATCCCTTTCTTCTTCATCACTTGACCAAAGCTCTATGGTTAGTAGTCATGTGGATAAGAAGAAGAAGGGAAGGGTAAAAAGAAGAAGGATAAGAAAGAGAAAAAGAAGCAACCATCTGCTCTTGATGGTGCTTGTTCTAAGAGAACACTCGAAAAACCCAAGTTCCCTTGTAGTCTTTACAAGGGGGGCCACCTTTTTAAGGAGTGTCTCAGTCTCTCCTGTGTACAAGAAGAGTGGTCTAAAAGATCCAAACCGTCTGTGTCATCAACCTCTTATCATCATGTTGATGATACTCCCTCAACCAGTGACCCATTGGTAAAAGGTTGTAAGGGTAAAGTCTTGTATCCTTATTTGATATGAAAGGCTATGCATCATACTTTTCTTTGTCCAAGCATGGATGAAGCTTCACGTTGGTTGGAAAATATTACTGATCATCAACAGGTGATTCCAACAAGTGATAGTAAGTTATCCCTCGATTCCCCGCTGGTTGACCAAGTGATCAATTTAGTTTCATCTATAATTGATCCCACTCTTCCTTCGGAGAGTGAAGTGGTTGAGTTGAGGTCATTTCCACCCGATCCCTCTCTTTCATCAGAGACTGTTAATACTGAACTAGTCGCTTTGACCAAATCTTTGTCTTGTTCTTCTCTTCTAGTAGAGAATGAACTGAAACCTACCGAAGTTTTTATGCTTCATTCTAATTGTTCTCAACAATAGGAAATTTTTTCTATTTCTGTTGGGCAATAGGGCAGACCCGGGTTTTATACCTTTAACTTCGCACCAACAAAAGACCCACAGTGTTGGCCCTTTCGGCAACAACCTGCGAACAGGTTGCAGTCTCACCCGAAACAGCTATGGGGTGCCGCAGAACCAGATTTCAGCAAGCAAAAGAGGGATATTACTGTACCTTTTAACTTTTAATAGATTATAAATATAAATCACAGAGCTTAGAATTCACTTGTTTAGCTTCGCAGTTAGATAAAAAAATAGTGCCTTACACAACCCTTTACTGGGAATTCACAGCGAAGTTATTGTCTAGCAGTGATCTCTACTTATCAGATATATAGATATAAATGCATAAAAGAACACAACATAAACAACACACAGAACCACAACACAAGATATAACGTGGTTCACCCCCAGTGTAGGGGTTACGTCCACAGAACTGTGTTTTATTCAATCTTTCTACAAAAACCACAATTCTGATCTGCGCACTCAGCTGTAGATCCCTTCAGTCCTCAAGGCCATGCACATAGCTGCAGGCCTCTGTGCACACAGCTGTAGATTTTCTTATCACCCAAAACCCTCTGTGCACACAGCTGCAGAGGTCATCCACGCACACAGCTGGGACTTAACCTTTTCTTACCAAATTAGCCTTAACTTCGCATCAATTCCTTTTACACAAAAATCCTAACCTCACTTACTTACAAGAGTGCCTATTTAAACAGCGCACTGTTACAAAACCATGGGCACCCCGAACCCTAAACCCTGGATTTAAACCATGGGTTTATTACAACATAAGGTTTTTGACTCTGCCTTGACACCCCTAATACTTTTTGAGCAGTAGCTCCGCTTACAAACTCCCAAAACCTACGGAGCTAATCACCTTAAGGACCATTAGGGTGCGTGCCCCAACAGGCCCCTAAGACTCACCAGTGGCCCGTCCCGGGACACTAAGCTGCTTTTCTGGTGGTAGAATCTTGTCGACGAAGCCTGGTGCGCTGCTTGCTGAAGCCATACATGTGGTTGCTGGCTGGTTGTTCCTTTCCCTCGTGAATTGCTAGTTAAGGCCTTCTGGATCTATCAGCGACCCCATCCTTCGATCCACTTGTCACACATTTGACCATCCACAACTTAGGGTCCCCAGAGTTGTGTGTCAAGGTGCATAAGACAAACAGCTGCCATGGTTCTGTCAAAACAGGAGGATACATCTTGGGATGTTTCAGAGTTTTTCTATGAAGACCGGTGATGTTCTTTATGCGGCATAGAGTGCACTTCTGCCTTTATTCCAACCCCATAGAGTGAACTTCTGCCTTTCTTTGTGCCTTGGTCGAGCATGGCTACCCAGGTGGATTACTCAGAAGGTTCAGCAGAACTCTCTCCCTGACCACTCGTAATAACTTCTGGACTTCACGATCATTCGACATAGTGGTAATTGAAGAAATGGAAAGACATGCACAATGCATGAGTCGCAGGCTGATGTAGCTTCTTATAGAATCCCAAAACAGAATCTGTCATCATGGTGTATTAATAACGCCAAATCTAATGAAGTGTCGGCAATCCTGTCCACACGACGCCAGATTTTCCCAAGATCTCATTATTGCAGGCAGTGAGGGTAGTTCACGTATCGGCGCCGCCAATTCTAGTTTGTCCCATCCATCACATTTTAAGCTGTGACACACTTTTAATCTTTGACATAACTACTAGCTTCGGCTTCACCTTGACAAGAACCTTCGACACAATATTAACCTTCGAACTTTGACAACCTTCCACACTTCATAGTTTTGAGGACAACTTCATTATAGTATAGCACCCAATTTCAACTGTTATTGGTACTTATACTGTCCTTCCTGTGGTTACTTCTGATTAGGAGGTCCTGGCCTGTCCCTATACTTCTTTAAATGACTACCATTTACCATAGAAGGTAACATTTCTCCATTCAACTTAGCTAATTGGACTGCTCCTCCATCAGTAAATTTCTGTACTATGTATGGTCCTTTCCAATGTGTCTTGAACTTACCCGGGAGTTTCATGAATTTGCTATCATATAAGAGCACAAGATCACCCTGCTGGAACTGCTTCTTCTTGATATGTCTATCATGCCATGCTTTTTCTCGAGCTTTCTGCACTTGCTGCTAGAACCCTGCAATAAATCTGTCCTCTTCAAGTTCTAGTATCTTTGTCATCCTTTCTGTTATTATCACTGGGTCATCCATCTCTGTGAAAGCAGATATTCTAAGGCTAGGAACAATGCATTCCATGGGCATGACTGCTTCTTTCCCAGAGACCAACCTAAAAGGTGTATGGCCTGTCAATTTCTTGCAGGTAGTCCTATAAGCCCATAGTACTGCTGGAATTCTAAGATCCCAGTCATTTCTGTTAACGTTGCAAACCTTTGTCAGAGCCTGTTCAAGGATCTTATTAAAAGCTTCGACAGTCCCATTTGCTTGTGGATGATAGGCAGTACTCATCTGATGATATACCTAGAATTCTTCAGTCAATACTTCAATAGTCTTATTTAGAAAATGTGAGCCCTGATCACTCATAAGGACTCTAGGGCACCCAAATCTAGACAAAATGTTATCAAAGATGAACTTTGTAGCTGTAGCAGCGCTACAGTTCTTGACCAGTTGAACTTCGTCCCATCAGGTAAGGTAATCAGTTGCTATAATAATGTATCTTGCTCCTGACTTCTTCGCAGGGGGGTTGATAGGTCCAACAAAATCAATAGCCCATTTTTCAAAGGGTTGTAAAGTTACCTGTAGGACCAGAGGAATATCATCCCTCCTGGATGGTTTTCCCATCTGTTGATAGATGTCGCAGCTGTGGCAATATTCTCTTGCATCCTTGTGAATTGTGGGCCACCACAGTTCGGCTGTAAGAATCTTCTATGCTGTAGCTTTTCCTGCGTAGTGACCTCCTGCTGCACCAGAATGTGCCTCAGCCAAAATTAATGGCTTCTCATGTTCTAGGACACATATACGTAGTATTTCATCTGGGCCCATCTTATATAATTGTCCTGCTATTAAGGTAAAGTCAACTGCTCGAACCACCAGCTGCTTCTTCTGCTGTGTTGTCATCTTGGCGGGTGGAAAACCTGTAGACAAATACTGAACAATATACTGAAATTATTCATCAACCATCTCGATGGAAAACAACTGGGCATTAGGAATACCTTCATCCAGGCTGATAGGTTCTTCTCCCGTCTCGAGCCTCGACAAGTGGTCAGGACCTAGATTCAGTCTTCCTGGCTTGACTATGATCTCAAAGTCATATTCCTGAAATAGAAGCAGCCATCTGCATATCCTTCCACCTAGCACAGGCTTGTTAACCAAATACTTCAAAGCAGAATGGTCAGTAAACATCTTAAAATGAGAGCCTAACAGATAATGTCGAAACTTCCGCAATGCATACACCATAGCTAAACCTTCTTGTTCTGCCATAGTATAATTTTTCTCTGCTGTGGACAATTTCCTACTTGCAAAAGAAATGGGGTGATCAATATTACCTTCACCTGACTAGGCCAATACTATACCCAGAGCAATGGAGGATGCATCAACATGCACATGGAATTCCTTATTCCAGTCAGGGAATACTAGGATGGGAGCAGTTACCATATTTTCCTTCAGAATATCCAATCTTGCTTGACACTCAGGTGTCCATTCGAACTTAATATCTTTCTTCAACTGTTTTTCCATCGGAGCAGTAATTTGAGCATACCCTTTAATAAATTTTCTGTAATATCCGGTATGACCAAGTGTGGTGCGAAGTTGTCTAGCAGATGTTGGAGGTGGTAGGTTCACAATAATAGCTATCTTCGTCGGATCCATCATCAAGCCTTGTTTACATACAATGTGACCTAGCAGAATCCCAAAAGGTGCACAAAAGATACACTTTTTCAAGTTCAAGGAAATCTGGTGCTGTCTACATTTATCCAGCATAAGTCTTAAACTAGTGATATGGTCTTTTAGTAACCCAAAAATAGTCCAATCATCAAAGTAAACTTCTAAGAATTTATGTATATATTCCTTAAAGGCAGAGATGACTACTATAGAAAATATAGCACGTGCATTCTTCAATCCAAAGGGCATAACTGTATACTAAAAGGATCCCATTTCTGTAGCAAAGGTTGTCTTATGTCGATCCTCTGGAGCAATTCGGATCTGATGGTAACCTGAAAATCCATCAGTAAAAGAGTACACTTCCTGACCCCCGACATTGTCTAACACTTCATCCGTGAAAGGTGTGGGAAAAAGGATCATGTAGACAAGCATCATTCAGCTTCCTTAAATCAACACAGATGTGGATTTCACCCTTATTCTTCTTCTCTTGCATGACCATAGGACTGACCCACTCAGATTCCTCAACAGGATCAATAATTCCTGCAGCAAGCATCTTATCCAGCTCCATCCTAACTTTTTCCTTGTACTTAGGGTTTAACCTATAAGGACGTTGTTTCACAGGATTCACATCAGGTTTCAAGGGGATCTTTATGACTCCTATATCACCCAGGATACCTTTCATCTCTGAAAACTTTGTTGGAAATAGGTCCTGATATTCATGGAGAAGTTGGGTCACTTTGCTTACCATTTCGTCGTCCCAATAATCTCCAATGGTAGCATGCTTAGGCTGTTCTTCTGAGCCAATGTTTACGGTCCGCGTCTTCAGGGGCTGTGTCACCTCAGGAACTTCGACTGCTGGTCCATGAACTTCGCAGCGGCCTTCTAACTCCGGAATATCAATGTTGTGTGGATTGTTATCCTCGTCAATTGTGAGGTTATAGCATTCGATTGCATTAGCTTCTTGTGCCTTCCAATCCAGTTGGTATTCTGCTATCTCTTGATCATCAAACACCTTAGTATGGATCAACCTAATAGCTACGTCTAGAGCAGGGCAAACCTCATTACTAGAAAATGTCAATACAAAACTGTCAATAAGAATATCCCAACTTACAGTACCCCGGCGAAGCTCGACCTCCACATACCAATTCTTTGCAACAGAATACAAGCTATGCACAAACCTATGCACCCACTCTGTATGAGGTACATGCTTCCAGGCTTTGTAACATTGCTCCAAATGCTTCTGAGGGTTAGTCTTACCATTAAATCTGCTTCGGATCTCCTGTGGTCGATCCATGAATCTCAGGCGAAGGGACTGTTGGAAAACTTCCCAACTGTGAATATACTGTTTGTGACCATTCCACCATCTGGATGCTGTGGCTCTGAATGCTGAATCCAAAGTCTCCATCTTCTGTGAGTCTGGTATCTGAGCTTATAATTGCTCAATAAACTCTTTTGGGTCTGTCGACCCATCAAAAACAGGTAAGGGTCTTGTCTGTGAGCCAAGCCATCTAAGAGACTTGGTAATTCTTGCACAATGGTGGCCATGTAGCTCATACAATCTGTTCTGCCAATTCTCTAGACCATCATCTGAATCCATCATATAGGAGCTGTCACATTGCCAATCCATAATACCTTTGGCATTAGGATCAACATAATCTTCTTCCTTCGCTGTGATATTGTAGATATGGTCCAACACATCCTGATCTTCATCTCGGAGGGGTTCTGTGTACCTTTCTCCTTGAGAGGGATCCAGTGGGACTATGACTCACAAATCTTGCCCTTCAAAAGTCATCTGTCTCTTCTTAAGGTTAATAAATACAGCATTTTCCATTTCCCACTCAATACCTAACAAGGCTGGATAGGGATTGCTGTCATCAATGATTTCAATAACTTCGAAGTCTGCTATAGTACAAACTCCATCAAGATCTACTGGAACATTAGGAAATCGTCCTAGGGGCACAATCCTCTGCTAATTGGCTAATCTCAACTGTATAGGGGACCAATCAAGGGTAGGTTTCCCCATTTGTTCCCAGGTCTGCTTGGTTAGGACATTTACCTCTGATCCTAGATCCAAAATAACATCAGTCATATCATACTCTCCTATCTGGGAATTCAATCTCATTTCCCTACCAGTTCTTCGGACACGATTAACAGTTTTCTCCTTATCAACTCTTCTCTGAGGTTGACAGAAAGCAAGAACTTTTTGTAACTCCTTTAAAGCATTCTGATTCCTTAAGAGTTTCATACAGCTCTGTACAAAGGAGGATAGTGTACTTACTTTATCCGTCGAAGCTTCTTGCAGTTGCGACTCCTACTGATGTTGCTGCGTGGGTACTACTGCTGTGCTTGGATTAACAAAATCGTGCTTGGTTTCCATGACTGTCTCTTGTTCTCTTTCGATAGCAATTGCTGGGGATTTCTCTGGAGCCTTGCGAACGCAAGCCTCATCAGTTTGTTTCTCCTTATTCTCTATGTGCGTCATAGCTCCACTCCGGGTAACAACATTAATGGCTGGGGCAGGTCTTTGCTCGACAAAAATCATCTGAATGTTCTGAGTAGGGGCACTATTTCTTTCCTGAATCTTAGCTATCAACTGCGGGCACTACTCAATCACATGATCCACTGCCCGGTAATACCGACATGTCGTAGTGGGGTTCCAACAGTCACGAGCCAGATGTCCATCCTGGTTACAATTATAACACACCACCTGACCGCGTCCTCTGCCAGCCATACTACCACGACCACGGCCTCCAAAAGAACCTCTACCTGATGCATCACCCCGGTAGCCATAGCCATCATTGCTCGGTCCCTCATTTTGTACCCAATAGGCATCGCAGGTGCGCTCTCTCATAAAGTCATAACTGCGACACTCGTCTTTGTTATGTCCTATAGAATTACAGAATTTACCATAGGGGTTCTTAGGTACCTGTCCATACCTCTGTAGCAAATAGTAGTCTTCAGGTCGATGCTGCCCTGTTGTTTTGTAAAGCTCACAATACAGAACTTGCAGGGTAAACAGGTTTGGTGCACCAGTATTCAGGTAATTTCTGACCATAGGACATAGTTCCTTGGCGTGACCTTCTGTGCGACATTGTGTACACCAAACCTCTTCGCGACCGGTTTTTCCTTGTTTCATATCCCGAATCTCCAGAGCCATCACATCCAACTGCGCTTGGATTTGAGCAATACCAGAGTTGTCTGCGACAGGGGCGGTTTCAAGCTTCATCATGATTTCCAAAGCCTCCGACTGGTCAGCAACCTTTTGTTGCATTAGTGGAGTTTGGATATGCGGTAGCAATGCTGCAATGAACCATTCCTTGTGCTGCGTAGGTCCAATGGTAAAACTGACTTGGTCTAGCAGAACTTTGAATCTTTGATCAAAGTCCCATACTGACTCTCCACGCCTCTGCTGAATCTCTTTCAATTCAGTAATACACTGCAAATCGGATTTCGGCTTCTTGAATTCCTTTATCATTGCTGCTTTTATAACAGGCAATGCATGGTTTTGAGTGCTGGAGAACTTCATGAACCAGGTCAGAGCACGATCTCTGAAAGAATTAACCAGCTGCGCTCGTTTGGTATCTTGATCCATAATGGACTTAGCAGTCCACACTGCTTCACATAAAAACTAGAACTGCTCTAGATCCTCTGATCCAGTTACTTTGAAAACAGGGAGCTTAATGTCATCATGCATGTGGGCCATAGTGGATCTAGGGGGGGATGGAGGGGGACTGGAAGTAGGCGGGGGGGAACTTACCGGGGTAGACTGACCTGCGATAGGAATACTCAGGCTAGGGTGACTTTCAGACTGCGACGGGTTCTCAATGATAATAGGTCTTTACTGCGGGGTTATCGGAGGGTTTCCAACAGAAGGGGTTTCTTCGGGGTCTGAATCGGCGGGACTTATAGGGGAATACTCGGTATGCTGACCCTGGGAAGAGGATCCAAAATCTCTCTTGTACCTTTTGCCACTTCGCAGCAAACCACTTTGCTCATCGAAGGTATTGTCGCTTGCAAACATAGGTTAGTAATACTAAATCTAACAGTCTGATTCAATTAGCAATATACCTTTTTCAGCCAATAGCATTTTGATTCGCAAACTAAATTAATTCAAAAACTTACCCCTTGGGCCTTTGAAAAACTGTCGCTCGACTTCACTAAAGGAGGTACTTGTGTCGATGGTGAACTCCGTCACAAATACTTCAAGGGTTCGCGTTGTCCAGAAATCAACAGCGCGGGATATCTCGTTGTTCAACCTTTTTAGTATATTAATTCTTGCGGGGGTCCAAGAAAGAAATTGACGTGCTTGGAAGTTCATCCTTCGCTCTGCTAACCTGGATAACCACTGGTGCAACTCTATGTGGATACTACCAAAGAAAATTTCATAAATGTCACAAAAAACATACCTTTGTAAAAAGTCATTTGTACTACGATGCGGATCTTTGTTCTCGTGCGCAGCAAATTTCAGATAAGTCTCATCAAGCTAATCACCGATTTCCTTCACAGAGGGCCTCCAGAACATAGCCCTCGAGGTACGACGTAAACCCCTCTTGAGCAGATACTGAGTTCAACCAGCAACGGAACCAATTTGTTGGGCAATAGGGCAGACCCGGGTTTTATACCTTTAACTTCGCACCAACAAAAGACCCACAGTGTTGGCCCTTTCAGCAACAACCTGCGAACAGGTTGCAGTCTCACCCGAAACAGCTATGGGGTGTTGCAGAACCAGATTTCTGCAATCAAAAGAGGGATATTACTGTACCTTTTAACTTTTAACAGATTATAAATATAAATCATAGAGCTTAGCATTCACTTGTTTATCTTCGCAGTTAGATAAACAAACAATGCCTTGCACAACCCTTTACTGGGAATTCACAGCGAATTTATTGTCTAGCAGTGATCTCTACTTATCAGATATATAGATATAAATGCATGAAAGAACACAACATAAACAACACACAGAACCACGACACAAGATATAACATGGTTCACCCCCAGTGTAGGGGTTACGTCCACAGAACTCTGTTTTATTCAATCTTTCTACAAAAACCACATTTCTGATCTACGCACTCAGCTGCAGATCCCTTCAGTCCTCAAGGCCGCGCACATAGCTGCAGGCCTCTGCACACACAGCTGCAGATTTCTTTATCACCCAAAACCCTCTGCACACACAGCTGCAGAGGTCGTCCACACACACAGCTGGGACTTAACCTTTTCTTACCAAATTAGCCTTAGCTTCGCATCAATTCCTTTTACACAAAAATCCTAACCTCACTTACTTACAAGAGTGCCTATTTAAACAGCGCACTGTTACAAAACCATGGACTTAAACCATGGGCACCCCGAACCCTAAAACTTGGATTTAAACCATGGGTTTATTACAACATAAGGTTTTTGACTCTACCCCGACACCCCTAAGACTATTTTGAGCCGTATCTCCACTTACAAACTCCCAAAACCCATGGAGCTAATCACCTTAAGGACCATTAGGGTGCGCGCCCCAACAATTTCGACAGAACCCTCTCTGAGTAGTGAGGTTATTTCCTTTGACTGGAGTAACCTAACATAGTCTCATCTTCATTCGAGTGTTCCTTTCCAGATAATTGTGAATGTTACTACTAGGCAGATAATTCGCACTATTGTTGACGAAGGGGCTTCTGTTAGTATTCTATCCTCAACTGCTTGGCAAGCTTTACGTTCTCCTCAGCTTGTTCCAGCCACCGATCAGATACTGGATTTTAATCAAAGACCTACTGCACCCTTAGGGACCCTTCCTTATTTACCTATTACATTAGGAGGAAAAACTGTCTGTATTGATGTTATGGTGGTCCAAGGTCCTTTAGATTTCAATCTACTCCTTGGACGTGATTATGTTTATGCCATGAAGGCTGTAGTGTCCACACTCTTTAGAGTTATGCATTTTCCCCATGATGGGAAGATTGTGACCATTGATCAGCTTTCCTTTGTTACACCTGACCATTGCGTGAATCCTAGTAATCAGACTGCCCTGAGTGTGCCGCATGTTTTTGTGGTTCCTCCCCCTTCTTCTAGTTAGCTTCTTCCCATCATAGGTAAAATGGGTGGCATGGCTCTAGTCTATGGACATCATAATAGAGCTAAGCCATTATCTTTTATGTAATGGGGACAACCTACCAACCTATGGATGTCATGTTGGATAGGAGCAAGTTTTAGAGCATAGTTTACTTTTGGTTTCAAGCTCGTTAAAAAAATAAAACCACTCCTTAAGCATAGTTTACCCTTTTGGTTTCAAGCTTGCATAAAAATGAAACCATGTCGAGAGCATAGTTTACTTTTGGTTTCAAGCTCGTTAAAAAATAAAACCACTCCTTAAGCATAGTTTACCCTTTTGGTTTCAAGCTTGCATAAAAATGAAACCATG
This sequence comes from Pseudotsuga menziesii, assembly GCA_001517045.1. Classification (NCBI taxonomy): domain Eukaryota; kingdom Viridiplantae; phylum Streptophyta; class Pinopsida; order Pinales; family Pinaceae; genus Pseudotsuga; species Pseudotsuga menziesii. Next base: position 188,760 of record LPNX010350794.1, read on the forward strand.
TCGAGAGCATAGTTTATTTTTGGTTTCAAGCTCGTTAAAAAATAAAACAACTCCTTGAGCAAATTTCCCATTCTGTGTCAAGCTCATTAAAAAATGAAACAGATGCCTTTGAGAATAGTTCATTTTCTATTTCAAGCTCGTTAAAAAATGAAGTAGGTTTCCTTAAGCATAGTTTACCTTTTGGTTTCAAGATTGCATAAAAATGATACCATGTTCCAAGCATAGTTACCTTCTGTTTCAAGCTTGTGTAAAAATGAAATAGATCCCCTTCCCTTGAGTCAAGTCTTCCCTTTAGTGTTAGAACTTGAACCTTCTTTTCACTTAACTGATTCTTGTTCTTCCTACCCCCCTAGTGAACATTTTCACATTAGTAACCAGGTTTTTAGGTATGGAAGAAGAATCATCAGATGAAATGAAGCTTGGGGGCATGTCGAGCCACTGGCAACCATGCTATGGGTAAGCTTCACTGGCAATCATGCTGGGGGCAAGATTCCAACCTCTGTATATCATGTTAATGGGATTTTTCAAGCATAGTTTACCCATTGGTTTCAAGCTTGCGTAAAAATGAAACCAATCTTCGAGCATTCTTTCAACTGATCTTCAAGCTCGTTAAAAATAGTAAGATGGTGTTAAGCTTACTTTTCATTTTTTGTGCTCTAGTTAAAACATGAAATTTGGTTTGAGCTTAGTTTATTACTTTTTCGTGCTCTGGATTCAAAACATGAAAAAGTATAATGGAGTCCTCTTTAAACTCTTTTTAGGCTCCCTAAATATGAAAAGGTTGTCGAGTGATATTGTCTTCTTCACACTCATTAAAGCATTCGAAGATTCATCTTTTCGATGGTAGGTTATCTCTTTTCGGTTTGGATAGACTATTTACGAAAAAGGAACACTCTAGTCAATCATGACTGGAAGAGTTCTCTAAGGTATGATTTTACACTTTTTTGGGCCTTAGGGGCTAAATCATACCAAAAAGGACCCCTTTGGAGTCTTCTTCTATAATCGTTCAGACTCTCTAAACATGAACGATACCAAGTTTTCTTTCATTGGACTCATTAAATTAAACATTGAGAGACACGTTTTGGGAACGAACCCCTCCTCTCTCAGGTTCGTAAAACATATGAGTTTTGACTTGTCTTCAGACAAGATATACCGAGTGTTTGTTACCCTCTTTGAACTCATAAAACCGAAAAGAGGAACTCATCAATCATGATGGGGGAAGTGGGAAGGGAATCATTTTGCAAATAAATGGCAGTAGTTTGTCGTTACCTTTGAACATGGCACTTGTCTATGTATCATGTCAGTCAATTGGGTATTCAGCTAATCTCCATGATGATCCACTTTCATGATTCATGCCACTCCTTTGAGTCTTTCAAAAGAATGCATTGTCCACTGTCGCATCGTGAGTCTGTCCCATTCAGTCATGATGCCAAGCCTTTTATCGTGCTGCCCGATGTTCAAAGGGAAGTTGAAGAATTTTACCTCTGCAGTCAAAATAGTATCTGTGTCGGTACTTTTGAGTCAGTCTTATGGTTACTACATTCACATCATTCCAGAACTATGTTCTGAGTTTCATGTTGTCGATGTGGGACTCATCATGGCCCTCCTTCAATGAGACTACTTCCATCGACATTAGCTCATCATCTAGGAAATAGTCTTAGAAACGAAAAACTTAGTACCTTGAGATCTGTATGCCTTAATGACAGATTCTCTCACTCTCGACATAGGTTCACATCATTGACCTTTGATCGATAGAATCGACTAGGTGTTCAACATTAGGACAACTATTCACACTCAGTATATTGTACTAGGGTACCTTGGGAATCATTGATATCAATGGTGATCTCCCTCACACTTGTTAACGGTTCACATCATTGATTGGTAATCAAGTGGTTTCTACCATGTTCGACTTCATATCATTGTAATCACATGGATAGAATTGTACTTTGTGGAAGACGATATGAAGACCCTGGGTATTTGTTTAAAGCACTCATTGATTTTCCCCAGGTTGTGATGGAGTTTTGTATATCTAGAATGGATCCACATTTGTATGGTCGTGGCTATGCTCAAATTTGTGTCTCTCTGACATAGATCTACGTTGTATGTCTGGTAGCTATGTCCAAGTTTGAGTCCTCTATCACATGGATCTACGTTGTATTCTAGTAGCCATGCTTGTTTATTCCTCCCATGGATCTACCTTGTATTGGTCTGCAGCCATGAGTTGGTTACTTATGTCTATGAGTCAAAAATATTGATGTACTGCAGATAAATTGACAGTTGGGAAAATATGGAGAGTATAAGGACCTTAAATTCGACCCAATTAAGGTTATATAATGTCCAAATGTATGTAAAAGTAGCCAAAATATAGAAAATGACATGGAAAACCAATCAATGAAGGAAAACAAAGACATAAGAACAACTTGAATCAATGACATAGTATTAGAAACCATAAAATTATGAGGCTTACCAACTGGAGAATTTTGGGGTTGTAAGTTATTTTTTGCATGAGTGCATCCATGGAGTTGGGTTACACATTTTGGAAAGGCACTTTCAAAAAAAACAAAAAAATGTACCTCGATCGATCAATTTTTTAAACCCTCGATCAAGGGTTTAACAAATGCTTGATCAAGGTTTTCTCAACACCTTGATCGAGGGTTTAGAAGAAGCTCAATCGAGGGTTTAATAAAACCTCTATTGAAATTTTGTTAAACCATCAACTAAGGTGTTAAGACCTGAACTTAGGAGAGTTGTATCCCCTCCACATGGAAGCCAAAATGAAACCTCTTAAATTATGTTGGTAGTTATGTCACATGTGTAAGTCGTTGTTACCCCGGAAATTGCATTGAGATGACCTGAAGTGATATGTTTCTTTTTCCATTGAAAAAAGGAGAAAAATGATGCATGGAATTCAATTGATTAGATGAAATTAGGTGAGTTGTGCTCCCTCCACATGGAACCTTAGGAATATGATGATTTGGATTCCCAGGTGTACGATATAGATTCTATTTCTTCTTTCCCGCAGAGGACAGATTTCTGCTAAAAACTTATGAGATTGCATAGCAGGACGAGCCCACTTGTGATTTCTGTAACTTGTAAGACTAGAGGGAATCACCTTGGGGATAAATTGAAGTGATATGTTTCTTTTTTCATTGAACCAAGGAGAGCAATGATGCATGCAATTCAGTTGATGAGCTGAACTTAAGCGAGTTTTTTCCACTCGACATGGATTCTCAAGACTATGATCTACCTACAATATGGATATTCAGGACAGATATTTAAAGCTTAGATCCTAGGGCAGAATAGAACATGACGAATAAGATAAAAATTAGTGTTTTCGGAGTCACATCACATAATTTTAGTTTTTTTAAATTAAAAATTATATATGAAGGAGCAAAGCATTTTTAGTATTTAAAACCTTTCACCACATTTATGTAACTCTAAATATGATCCTCAATTCTCGGCCCCCACTGCTACGCCATTCCAACCCTATTTTATGTTATGAAGAAGTAGTTTAATGAGCATTAAAAATATTTCAACAATCCATTTCTCAAACCCTTGTCCCCATGGCGATTTGTACCAGGGACTTATGGTTTCAAGGTAAAATGCCGAAAGGTTTATTCGTAGAATAAGCTAGCAATGTCATGACTATTTTTTTTGTTTAAATTTCTAAGAGATTTATTATTTGTAGAGTTGGTCGAGGAGAATTTGTTGGAAAATTGTGATGGACATAGCTGCATCTATGGAATGGGTAGAATTGGAAATAAAACATGTAAGTATCTCTGCTGCCAATCTCTTCATTTTTCCTCTACATATTTAGTTGGAATTCAATGAATAGATGTTGTAGTTTTAAATTTTGTAGTATTTGATACTTTTGAAATTGTATTTCCAGAAAGAAAATAGTTTCCCTTCTAATTCTATGCCAACCCCTTTGTTAAAGCAACATCATCTTCAGAAACGTCTGCAGAGCTAGAAATTCATTCTACAAGTTTGTTACACTTGTATATGAATCAACAACTCTTAATCTCTGGTTCTACATGCAAATTTAAGCATCATCATCATCATTTTTGTTCTTATGAAAATGCATACTAGATGTCCTTTCAAAAGAGAATATGCATCTTATCAAAACTGCAGGATAGTTTTGAGTTCAAAGAGATGCATCTTCTATTATCTAATAACTACACTAGAGATGCTCTTTCCAATCATGTTAATGGAAACCAAGATGTGTTGCCATGAACCTTCATTCTTTGGACACCATTCTCATTGCCATGTCATTCTCTTGTTTTTTTCTTGAACGCAACTAAGACAAAGGACACAAAAACTGCTCTTCACCTAGTTTTTTCACTCCTTAGATGCAATAGATCCACCTAACCAAAGGTATTTCCTTCAGTTCCTCAATTGATGGTTTAATAAACCCTCGATAGAGGGCCTGGAAAATATCCCTCTTATAGGAAAATCAATGTTTCTCTGTGTCTTCCAAGGATGTAAACCCTGCCATTCATGGCACATAACTAAGTGGAGTTTGTACCAATAGATTCATCACCGAATCCTCTATCCATTGAGGTATCATGCATTCATGTTGCCATTCATATGGGTTTTTTTTTAATTTGTTCCAAAACTTGCAATTAGAAAACCTGACAACAACTTTGAAGCAGCTCAAAGAAAAATCCACAAGATAAAAATACACATCCAAAAATTTCTTAAAAATGCACATCCCACACATCGGCACATCCTCTTCAAAAGGGTATCTTTGGTTTTTCAATTTTTGAAAACAGTGAAAAAAAAGCTGGGATGGACACACATGTGTATAAAATGATGTTGAAATTAGATGTG
>LPNX010350794.1:193779-220492 GCA_001517045.1 Pseudotsuga menziesii
TAAATGCGAAATTTCACAAATTAAATGACATCGGAATAATTTTTTAAAAATATCATTGGGAAGCCAACATAATATTCTACAAAAAAAATTTCACTTCAAGTTGAAATTCACATGGCATATATGCATTTTGAGGGATTCTATCTAGCACATGAGTAAAAAATAGGTTTTCATCGCCAAATTTGGCCAAAAGGTGTTACCCACCTTCATCGAATCACCCGCATAAAATGGATGAAAAAATGGTGTAATATCCTTCATAAAAGCATGAAAATTATAGTCTATATCATGAATGGATTTGGAAGGAGTTGGATGGAGGCAAGTCAGAAACTGGTGGAAAACACTAGTATTAAGAGATGGCTCTAGAGAACTGATAAGTGACTTATCCAAATAAGGAAAGGAGATTTATGATTTTAATATATTATAATGCATATAAAAATAATATATATGGTAAAAAAATTTAACTCTATCACTAAAATAATAATAATCATTACCTTTGGCATGCGCATTGTGGCAATGATCCTGAGGGTCAACAGAGTTTTTTTATCACTTCAATCTTGCAAAATCTGGAACATCAATGTTATTCCTTTCAAGCAATTGATTCATGATGTCCATATTCTTCTTAAAACAAGACATTTTAGTGTGAAAACTTTTTCTACAATAGGTAAACTTGTAGATCCCTTTCTTGTTGCTCTTCTTCTTAGCATTCAAACCTTCATGAGTAGAATTGGAACCTTCACCTTCAGAATTTGACTTTGGCTTCTTATCCTTCATTTTTTGCTTCCCTTTTGACTTGGAATTATTTATTCTGCAATTTTAAAGTGCATGGTACTTGGAGGTTTTGATAGTCCTCATTTGAACCAACTTTTCTTGCTCTTTAGCGAGAGAATTTATGAATGCATTCAGGGATGACATTCTCCAATTTTGAACTGCAATCTTAATAGAATGAAATGTTGACACAAAAAATGAGTATTTCAATCCCATTTTATAAAGGATGGAAAGAACTAATTGCTATTATTTTTTCTAATTACCAAAATTCTTGAGCATAATCACTAGTGACTTGAATTTGGTGATGAATTCCTTAATGGTTTCAAAATTGCTTGGACTCAATCAGATCAACTCATTCTCCAATTGATGTCCTCTAAGATCATCTTATTTTCTGAAGAGGGACTCAATATTGGTCAACAATTCATCCAGTTTTTTCAAGCCATCAATATGAAATAGAATCTTTGGAGAAATAGTGAGGCAAATCAATCCATAATATTCATCCTTCTGGTTATGCCACTTTTCTTTCTCAACAACTGCATTTGGCTCATTCTCTAAATCCATAGTAGCTATGCAGAGACCTCTACTATGTAATAGAATCCTAATATTGGCTTTCCATTCATGATAATTGAAGGAAGTCAAGGTTATTATTTTAGATAGATCCATGCTTTGTTGTTGCACTACTAGTGAGATAGACTAAAGACCTGGAGGATTTTTTTGTAAGATCAATCACAATCTACTTTGAAAATGAGCACATTTGGGAGCACATCACACTTGAGAAAGCTAAAGGGATAAGCCCAATATATAGATGCAAATACCTTAGGAGTTATGTGGTTTCTCCATTGCTTTTGATGCATTAATGGAAGTATCTAAAGGATTGAATTCCTAAATAGGATTTGATACCATATAATATTTTGATAGGAATATCTTATGACAAAAATAATCCTCACACACATTGTACTGGAAAAATATAGAATAAAATAATGTGCTATGACACAGAGAATTGAAGAACAATTGGAAAAATATTCCATAAATTATTATTCAACATTATGAGTATATTTATTATACAACTTCAAAGGAAAAATTCATGAGCCTAAGAGGAAGTTTTAAATCCCCACACGTGGCAGGATTAGATAGACTAGAAACCATCCCTAGATTTGAGAACTAGTTGTAACTCTTGATGGTAGTTCCAGTTAGTCAGTTAACTGAACCTAACTAAAGGTAGGTAGGAATAAATGGAGCATGAGGGATTTAAATAATGATATATAATTATATAAGGGAGAATCAGGGTGTATAATTGACTATTAGTGGTTATCGAAGCTCACTATCATCTCAAAATAATGAAATTAAGGAGAGGTGGACCAATTTACTAATTGCATCCCAATTATATGAATATAATTGATGGTGGATTCCTAAAATAATGGATGAGGTTGCATGAGGTCCTAAAATCATGGATGAGGTATTATTGAATAGTGAGGCAAAAAATAAGAAGACTATGCACTAGGAAATTAATGATCTATCCTAAGCACTAGGGAGATAAAAATGTTGTATACCTGCTACATGAGTGCATGACTAATGTCTAAATGGCTTAGAATATTCCAATAGTAACTAGGACCACATATGAATTTTGTCATATGTTTTATGCTAATGAAAATCATGTGGAGATAATCATGCATATGACTTTTGTCACATGGTTGATAGTGATGAAAGTCATGTGGGGATAATCATGTGTGGTCTTCACTTAATGGGAGGTTTTATGCTAGGCATGATTTATCACCTCTCTCCAAAAACTTATTATAATGGGTGTATCACCAATTACCCAATGTCTAAGTATGTGGTATGTTGATATTTGTGTGCATATCATTGCTTGTAGAGCCATAAGATTAGGGTACCCTTAAAATTATGCAAGACTGAATTCATTACTCAAAAATTTCCTTGAGCTCTCAACTCCAAGTGGTTCAAGCGATTTACATGTGTTGACACCATCCTCCCCTTACTTTGAGACATCCATACATAGGTAACTCATTATACATAAGAATAAGAACCAAATTTTCACATCCAATTGATTTATAGGTGTGGCGGAGCTTCTAGCCACTTAATGTTGATATGTTGAAAAATCCATGCATTGATGTCCAAGAGAGGAATATAGCACAATAGACAGAATTGGAGCATCTCTAGAAGGGAGACAACATAGTTATTTTGGATAAAGTCATGCACCAGGAGCATATATTTGTCAGAACTTGAAAACCATTGCAAAGCACTTCGACAAATGATCTCTAGTGTGAGTCAGGTGAAGATCAAGATAATGAGGTTTTCATTATTGTACAAGGTTAGGTGCATGATCATATTTTACCAATTCACCTATGAATTATTTAAAATGAATTAGGTGAAGTAAACAATATATGTAACATTGGGAACATATTCATGAACATATAACTACAAGACATAACATCTCTAAACTCCTATGGAAAGCATCAAAACATACGATATATATAATAAGTAAGAGAGACGATATAGAGGAGATGAGATTTACATGGTTAAACCCCAAGATGATGAAACATCCTCGGAAGTAATGCATCCTTATTCTTCAAAAAACTCTTCCCAATTACAACTTCTAGAGCATGAATATGTATGGAGTTCAAATGGGATCCATACAACTCTCCAACATATGGATGATTTGGCCTATAAATTTAGGTAGTTCTATATATATATCATTTAGGCTCATCGGATTTCCTACGTACATAAGAAATTTTCGACATGTAAGTTGTCAAATAATCGACAATAATTCAAATGGATTGGTAAAAAAATAGACATAGGTTATTCAATGGGTACATGTCAAAAAACCTACAAATGGCTGAGCTTATCGGATATCTGACAAAGTTACACCAACATTTAAAAAATCATTTTTGACATATTTTAGATGCATTTTTGTCGAAATTCAGACAAATGAGCCGTAAAATTTTGGGTTCAAATATACCCATGGTATGATTCAATTAAATGCATTCAAATATCATACAAATACTAATTCATTCTATTAGAATATGGTTGAAGGGATTCTTACCCAATCCTCTTTCTATAACTTATGTAGAATTAACATGAATAAATCCATACCTACATTGATTCCATCATTTATCTAATGTTATGTGATTAGTTGGTGTTTTATGAAGTCTCACATAATACCTTCACCTACCTTGGATAAGTATTATATTGTCCTTATCCTTTTTCCACAAGAATGCATGCCATATGTAATATTATTATTGACACCTTCATCCATGCCTCAACCATTTCTAGTTTTTTTTAGGCTAGAGGCAACATTATATGTCTAAAATATATAAAAAAATATACATAATTTGTGGCTAGATTTCCACTTGGGGAACCATACCTGCAACATAATCTAAGTTTGTCATCCTTTTCCTAGATTATCTAAAGTGCCACAGGGACTTTCAAACTATCTAACATTATCAAATACAATATGAAATTTACTAAGAGGACTAAGCCTATGATTAGGATTTCTATCTAGGCCTACCTTATTTACTATGATGTAGTTTTTATTTAAACAAAAACTAGCAATATAACCAACTCTAGAACTAAGGATCATATGAAATGGTAATAGTAGTAAGGACCTTGGGCTCTGCTGGTGTAGAGATTACTTTTCCATATGGTAACCTCTCTTAGAATACCATTCATGTCACTTCCCTTTCTATCACATTCATCTTGGTGTCCAATTCCACTTTCATATGAGAAATTAGTTTGAGGGTCACTAGAACCTGCCCCAATTTCTCTTGGATTTCATCTTGTTGTAGTAGAATATATTTTTTCTCCTCTTCCTACTCCATAATGGATTTTCCCAACAAAGCATTGAGCTGCCAATACAAAGGGACAATCTTGTATTTTTTTTGTCTCTGTTTCTAGACAAACCAACATCTTCCACCATCAGACCCATCTCAACCTAACTTTCCTCCAATATTGGTAGCATTTTGTTAGCCTTCAACCCACTCCTCCATTTTTTTGATATAGTCATGAACATGAATTGACATAGATTTTGTGTACTTGGATTTGGAAATGCGGGATTGTTACAATGATCTGTACATATGAGTGGGATGTTGTTTCCAATGAGAAGTGCACTTTTTTCTGACCATGCTTGCAATTTGAGAGGGATATCACAGTAAGGTAGTCTATAAGTCTCACACACCTAAACAAATATCAAAAGGACAAGACCAAACATTGAGTAGAATATGACATAATTCCTTTAAGGCTTGGAGACGATGAAAATTTGAAGAATGCCTCAACTCTAGCACATCAGACACCATGGCTCTTTTGATTTTACTATTATGATCCATCTTTTTCTATCATATGAGGAACTCTTACCCATGTGACATAAGTTCCAAGGAGTCTGGAACTTTTTTCCATATATGGATTTTCCACCACCCTTTGTGGCTTCCCTACGTAATTAGGCCAAGATTCAAAAAATCATACACAGGAATTTCCAAGAAGAGTTAGGAAATAAACCATTTATAAACACTAATAAAGGAATCTAGACTTACATTCAACGTCATTTGCAATATTCACTGGTATAGGGTAATCATGTTTCCTAGAAAAATTATGACTCCATCCAAGTATGAACATGCCATAATGTTCCCTGATCCATACCTCATTTCATGCTATACTCATTCTCCAATATTGAGTAGAGTGTCACCTCAGTTCATCATTATCCATTTCCTTAACTAACCTTTCTCATCAGCTCACATGGCCATCATATTTTTGTTTTTCTTCTTACACATGGTTGACCCACAATTTGACACTCGTCGTGGGCAATATTCGTCCATAATACATATCTATTTATCTATCCATCAACAACCACATTTAATCATCATAAGTCTTGTGTGTGTGTGTGTGTGTGTGTGTGTGTGTGTGTGTGTGTGTGTGTGTGTGTGTGTGTGTGTGTGTGTGTGTGTGTGTGTACATTCTAGTATGCCAACTAGTGCATATGCAATATAGTTATTGCATTCTCTTGAATTTCCAACATTCTTATACTATATACACATAAATTCATGAAATATAAATGTAACAACAAGAGATGAGCTAATAAATTTTCTCCTTTCCAACTCTTTTGTGTAGCATAGAGTTATGGTTCCACATCGTAGCTGGTCCAAGTAATTGCCTCTCTCCCAATTTTGAAACATATCATTAGCTATGATTTTCTTAGCCTTACACATATTCCTTTATCATTGTAGCAACTTCCAGTGTTATCTTGATTTGTCCTCAAACACCATTTTACCATGCAACAATATTTTCCTGAATTTGGGTTCCCTTTTCATTAAATTCAATTTGTCTTGCTTCTCCATTTACATTGAGTAATTATACCCAAGCCCAACTTGGCCATTTTCGATTTCCAACCCATAGTAGCATTAACAATTTCTTTTATTGTTTCCTTCCCTTTGTTATTATTTCCCCAAAATTAACTTTATTTAGAATTCCTATCACTTCATAGTGCAGTGCATTCTATTCCAGCTCCATTTGGAGTCCTTTGAAATTCCTCTCTCTTTTCCAATCCATGTCAAGGTGAAATACACATGTTTCACTTGTATGATGTATTTATAAATATATCTGATAAGTCACTATAATTTCTTATGTCCTTCTTTGATTTTTTTTTGTCCATATGTATACTAATAAATTCCTTCAACATTATTTTATCTTCTAGCAATACTGATGTATGGATGGAATCCTCCATGTTGTAATATTCCCATGGTTAAAGCATCCATCATATCCCATTTCCTTCTCTTTATTATATTTGTTTTTCTTTAGATTCCATTTAATTATAAAACTTTATTTTATTGTTCTTCAAACTATTTACTACAATTTTGAACCACATAATAGACCCACACTCACTAGAATACCTTATTCCCCTATTAACTTATTATGTGTGTGTGGAAGTGATATGAATTTATGTGAGAAGGAAATTAAAGAGCATATATAGATATTAACATGCACATATATATTGAAGGAAACATAATGATACACTAAAATCATATTATATTAAATGAATGAAACATAACAAACTATAAAACAGAAGCAGCTAGAATGGTGGTAGTTATATCCCTTAGAAGAGATGTGGAAGATACACTCATTTGTGACAAGTTGAATACAAAAGGAGGTTGAAGGGCCTTTTATCATTAATCCTTCAAGATTTAGAAACCCTAAACCTAACCCTAGGATATGAATCGTGATAAATTTTGTGTGCACAAGGTGCTTAGTTGAACAATCAACTTCCGGGAGTCATAACTTCATATGATCTTCGTTTTGAGCACTCGATATCCCATTGAAAAGTTATATTCGATATCTAAAAATTTTGAATGGGGAAATGCATGCCATTAGTAAATTTTTCCCCCATGAATCGCCAAAAAAATAATTTAGGGCCTCAAAACGACCCAAAATTTTGGGACCTGAAAAACTGTAAAAAACTACTAGAAAATTGCTAAAATGGAAAAATGTTTTATGCCAATGGAATAGGTGGGTGGCCACCTATATCCATTTTGATCATTCTTCCCCCCTTAGGAAGAAATTGTATCCATTTTTTTGAGTTCCCCACCAAATGGGAAAACTTATGCTAAATTTGACTCCTGGTGATCCACTTGCCATGGTGGAGTAGTTGCCCTGCTCTGAAAACCCGATATAGTTTAATCTACTACTTAAGGGATCCATTAACTTGTGTGTCCATGATGTAATTGGTATTTTCCTACTCCATGTAGTCAAGGTTTATATTGTAGGTTTCAACTGCTCTTCCACCTATGATGTGTCCAACAATGGTGGAAAATATGGGAAAAGGAGCTCCACATTGAATGTTGGCTGCAAGCCAAGGAATGGAGGAATGCTTAATTTGAAGGAATTCTTACTGGCTTCCTTGGTTATGTTGTATGACCCATATAGAATTAGATGAATCTTTTTATGGGGTTAGGTGAGCCTCTCTTTCTACAAATGAAATCAAACTTGTCACCCACCAAGAACTTGTGTGGAACCTAGTGTTGATCATGTCACTCCTTGTACTTGGCATTATATTTTTTCAAAGTATCATGGACCTGTTCACAAATGTGATTAATTCATTTAATGAATTTGGTTTCCTTATACACCTTAGTTTGAGCATGGCCATTTTGTCTCATGTGGATGCAATGGGAAGAGCTACATCAATTAGGGCCAGTGGTTCAAACCCTAGGAACATCTGAAAAGGGTTATGGTCAGTAGAGATATGAAGGGATCTGTTATAGTAATGTTGAACATATTGAATACTATCATCGCATGTATGGGGATGTTTATAATTGTACATTCTCAAAATATGTACAATCATTATGTATAATACCTCTTTTTTTCCATTGGTATGGGGGTGGAAGGTAGTTGATTTGGTGAGCTTGGTATCCATCAATGAACATAGGATGGACTAGAAGGTATTGAGGAACCGACTATCCCAATCTGAAATGATAGTCTGTGGAATCCAGAAATGAACCCAAACATGATCGAAGAAGAGCTTAGCAGTGGATTCAATGAAGATTTTCTTCTTGCAAGCTATCAGAATGACTATCTTAGAGAAGTGATCCACGACCACAAAGACATAGTTACTACCATGCTTGGTTGAAGGTAGTCCTAACATGTAATAAATGGAGATATATTCGCATGGCCTAGTGGAGTATACAAAGGGGTGTACAATCCCTATTTCTTGATGGCAGGTTTCACGATGGAATAGGTAGTACATGATTTGATATATCGACTGACATCTTGTCAGATATTGGATCAATAAAAGTACTTATGTAATACCAACACTATATTTTTGGTGCCAAAGTGGCCTTCCAACCAACTATAATGCACTTCCCAAATAATATTCGCATGCTCACTTGAAGGAACATAGATATGGACCAAGTGGCATAACAATCCTTCCTAGATATGAAATTCTGCCACTGGTGTCCCTGCACATAGGTCTTGATAGATGGAAGTGAATTTGGGATCACTGTCATATAGTTGAGGCCATAATATTTGAGCATAGTGATCAATGCTTCTACTGGAGGTCATCTAAGGAAATCAATGACTTGATTTGTGCTACCCTTATTATATTTAAATTTCAGGTGGAATTGCTACAAGTAGGTGGACCAATTTTGGTGTGATCATTATGTAAATTTCCTTGGGTTTGCATGAACTATAGGGGCTTGTGATTAGTGTGGATTCCTTTCTCTTTTCCTAGAATGTAATGCCTCCATTGGTGGAAGGCTTAGAAAATGGAGTACATTTCCTCTTCATAGGTGGGATACTTGCAGACTATATCTAAAAGTGCCTCATTATGATACACCATGGGATGGCCATGCTAAGTGATGGATGAAACAACAACATAGTCTGAAGCATTGGTTTCAATATCAAAGGGCTATTGCAGATATGGTAGGGTAAGGACGAGTTCTGAACATAAGCATTTCTTTAGCTCCTCAAATGATTTTTGTTGTGGCTTGGACCATATGAACTTCACCTTATATCCCCCTTTAGTCACCTAGCTAAAGGACCAAGCAATATTTGAGAATCCCAACATAAGTATGTGTTAGAAGTTGGCAAGTCTTAGGAAGCTGTGAAGCTCTGTGAGATTTTTGAGATCGGCTAGTCAAGGTTTTCTTGGATATTAGATATATCCACATTCATGCCATGTTCATCCATGATGTATCCCATATATTGAACCCTCTACATGCCAAATTATCACTTCTCTAGATTGGCATATAACTCATGTTATTGTAGGGTCCTAAGGACTTGGTGGATATTGTGAAAATGTTATTTCCATGTTCTCCTATAGATGAGGATATCGTTTATATATAGAAATGTAAAATAATTGGTGAATTTATGGAGAATATTGTCCATCATCCTCATGAAGGTTGTTGTAGCATTAGTCAAACCGAAAGGCATGGCCAACCACTCAAAAGGGCCTTCCCAAGATTTGATGGTAGTATTCCATACATTGATCTGCTTGATTGGAGCTTAATGATATCCATAGTTTAGATTAATTTTGATGAAATATTTGTCACCCTTGATTTGGTGGAGAAGGTATTCAATACAGGGAATGGGATACCGATTCTAAACTATGATCTTATTTAGAGTTCGATAGTCAATACAAAGCCGCCATGTCTCATCTTTCTTTTGTACCAACAAAATTGGGCTCCCACAAGGTGAGGAGATGGGTTGAATGTGCCCATTTTGGATTCATTCTTGAATCTGGTGTTTGATTTATTCATTCCCCACAAGCGAGCACCTGTATATCAACCCATTCGATAAAAGTGTCATGGGGACCAAATCAATCAAATGCTTGAACTAACAATGTAATGGAACCCTAGTAGGTGTGGTGAAGATATCTCTGTATGCTTCCACTATCTTGTCCACCTTCTTCTACTGTGTGGAAAGACCTCATATAGAGGTGGTGGTTGTTGAAATGATATTTCGTTCCCCTTCAGAATGAATCATAAAGAGGATGAGTTTCCTTTTTTCGGGATATTACCTTCTTGCACTGCCTAACTGTGATGAGAGACACTATAGTAGTGAGAATTGTATTTGGTATTTTGTAGAGTTTATTTCCCAAATTAATAATGACACTATGAGGTATAGACTCATACACAACATGAAGTTTCCACATATATTATTGTCATAAAATAACATCACAAACTTCAAGTGGAGAAAAATCACACATTACCTTGTTTGTGAAGGGATTGATGTTGTAGGATATGTTGCATTCTTGATTGACGTAGATGTCTCATCCCTGGATTATCCAACCAATGATGTATGGTTGGGGGTGTGGAACCATTGGTAGCTTCAATGTTTTGATGACATCAATTGATAGGAGGTTCTTTTGGATACCATTGTCAACAATGAATTGTAACAAGTTCTCCTACACCCATAGTCGTGAATGGAAGAGGTTCTCCCATTCTTCTAGATCCTCTAACTCTTATGGTTGGATCTTTGTGGTTGCAATGGTAGCACTAGGTTCTACATCAATGACCCTCTTTCCATTTTCTTGTTCCGAATTAGAGTCTGAGCTATAGTATGTCTATAGGTATTTTGTCTCAGCCAACAATGATGGTTTTGAGCGGAAATAATCAATGTTGTGCTAGGGGATTTTGTGGAATTAGTACCACTTGTTGGTGTCCTTATTTTATTTTTCATTACCCTTATTTTCCTATGGCTTGGGATGTTGTTAGGATTTCAGTCGTCCTTGCTCTATCCTTTTCGTTATGAGTTAGGGCCATATTTTCTAGGCTTCTCTTGTTGATTTGCAGTCCCAAACTCCACTTTATTTGTTTGTTCAAACTTTTGTTCGATCTTGACAGTGTGCTTATAAGAAGATCCTAGTGAAGATATGTTTAGGAAATCCATATCTATCTGAATGTACCTATGCAATCCACTGTGGCACTTTAGGACAAATTTCCATTCAAATTATTTAATACCCAGTTTTTAGCATAGGGTATGGAAGATGTTGGTAAACTTTGACACTGTCTGGTCTCTTTCCTGGCAAAAAGTAGTCCACTTGTACTAGTCATCATATTTTTTGACAGGTTAGAATTACTCCTTAATTGCATCGACGAAAGTGACCCAAGTGGGTTATGTCATGAATATTTCAGTCTCATCCCTCGCATGCCTCTCACAGTACCTGTCCCACCAATATTTGATATGGGGAAGGGATTTAAGGAGCGCGAAGGTGATATTTTGGTTGCCAATTTTTTTTTTGTACATAGAAGTAACCCTGTAATAGTCTTAACCATTTCTCCAAAGCACCAACAACTATCTTGTCTTCAAATAAGGGGATGTCAAAGTTAACTTGTACCTTGAAGGGAATCATAGATACGAACTAACTACTTGTGTAATATCCCCATTTTCATAGCACCTTAGAGAAACCCTCTAACCTATTGAGCCGCTTAGGTTCAGGAGTAAAATTAAATAAATTGATTAGAAATAAAATTGGACTATAGTGTTTTGTATTAAATTAAATTAGAAGTAGTATAATATTTATTTTGAATATTTAATTTTATTAATTATTAGATGAGTTGGAAAATTCCAAGCGACCTATGAGGGCACATAAGGAGATGAGAAAGGCTCAATGATTTTCCAACCTAAGTTGGAAAATGGAAGAAAGAATCCCGAAGCAATGTGTTAGTAAAAACAAGGAAATTGGAAAAAGGGAAGAAAAGAAGAAAGAACTGAAAAGAAGGAAAGTGCATAAAACAAGGAAGTTCACAAAGCAGGAAAGTGCAAAAAAACAATCAGCTCTAAAAATTATGAAACATTAGGAAATCAAGGGAGGGTGCAGCTTCCAAAAGGAAGAAAATCTAATTAGTTAGGAAAAGTAGGAAAGCAAAAAGAAAAGCATGAAAGTTCCAATTCAGTCAATGAGGGCACAAAGAAAGAATGAGAGACCAAGTACAATGCATCTAATAATACAAATAAGTTGTAAAATAATTTGGTACTACGATACTATTCACATCTTTTGATAGTCTATGTATGTGATTAAGAATGATCAAAGCTTCTCTAGGCTTTGTTGATGTTCCCTTAACCAACTGTGGGAGATGTGCCCCATAGTAATTGTTCCAGTCTTCTTCCATGATTCAAGTGCGTTGTGTGCATCCATCAAAGTTTGATTTTAATGTTTTAACCAATTCTCTTCATGAATAATTATAGCCTTCAGATTTGATGTAGATATCCAAGCAACTTTGAGGTGAATTTGTGAGGAGTTCCATCAAGAAAATAGAGCATTTGGTATGATTGTGCTCTCTGTGAGAGATAACAGTTACTTTCATGCCTCCCATGAGTTATCATATGTTCATCCTCTTATTTTTGTTGTGATCCAGTGGTTTCAACCCTTATCTCTTTCCTCCATCAAAGATTGTTGCTTATGTGTACTCAGATCTTACACATTGTGGGCTATCGGTTAAAGTTGGGAATTCTATGCTTCAATTAGTGATATAAAAATACAAAATGGATGCTTGACTCTACTAAAAATATGTGTCTGATATTTTAAATCAGTTTTGAGTATTAATCTATGGGCTTCCATGGTCGTTTGTACTTCAATGTTTCAAGTATTGCTTTTTTTGCATAGAAATCTAGGTAGTTTCACTGAAATTGTCATGAGGATTTATGTGAAACTATTTTTCATTATTTAAAGAGAATCGGTCCACAATAATCTCATGAACACATTCAAATCCTTAAAATTATAAAATTTTCCCATTGAGTTAGTTTGAGTCAATTTGAACCTTAACTAGTCGAGTAGTCACTATAGCAACAACTTCTCTCAAGTCACCCAAACTCAATATAGCTACCCCAAAACCTCGGTATCTTTGGTGTATCAGTATATTATAGGGTATAAATAGGATATTCACCTTATTATTTCTCCATAAGCTTGTGGAAATGATCTAGTTTGTATATGCTGGTGTACCCAGGAAGCCTTGGAGTAGACTTCAGCAGTAGTTGATTTCGAAACATAAATGGTCCTTAAACATTTTGCAAAGGATTCTCAATCTATATCAACCCCATTGTTTATGACGTTGAAATTTTTTTATCACTCTAATCATATATAAGAAATTCCATTTGTGAAGTTTTGGGTAGGTTTAATAGAGGCCAGGAATAACTGCCTCAACACTAGTTTTAATAACTAGTTTCCACTCTTTGAAAATTTTCTGATTTAAATTTATGTGGCTAAGTTAATATTGCCAAATATTATTTGGGGATATTTTCGTGGTATCATATCAATTTCATCTTCTCTAGTGGAAATTAATATCCGAGTGAAGAAATATTGCAGATCACATATTTTTCAAGTTGTAGCTATGAGGATCCTACGAGTGGTCAAAGAAGACTTTGAAAAATATGAAGAAGAAATCCTCTATGTTGATGGAGGCCTACCAGGAGTTGATGATGATGACTTATATAACAAATCATATATAGAATAAATCAGGTCTTATCTTCCAATGGTTAATAAATACTTGGCAAAGGTGATAGAAGTATGTGAAAACATGACTCGCTGCTACCATGAGTATCTACCATTGGGAAAGGATATTTCTATAACCATGAATTTCAAGGATTATGTCTATCTCAAGTATGGATTTTTTCCTTAGAATTTTTATGAGTATTCTTTTAATAGAAATAAACCGTCCATAGAGAAACCAATTTATTCCACCTCTCTGAGTAAAAAAAAGAAAAAGAAACCAAAAGTGGAGAGTCATCAAATCCATCTGCATGTTCAAGCATTATGAGTTTGTTTGTTTTTTCTTCCAGAAGAGAATCCCAAAATTTTGATTTGAGCACCCCTCAAGATGGATAAATCTCGAGCTTCCTAGAAGAGGATGGAAATGAAGCATAACCATCTGGAGATAAAAGTGATGGCATGCACATATATTTTCTCCGATCAAATGAAGAAGTGAGGCAAAGCGAATCACAAGCTGTAGATGTGAGTCTTACTATGTAATCTAATGAGGAAGATAATTCTTGCACCAACATACTCCAAGGATAATATGAAGAGTAACCATGCACAACTGAATTCCCAACAACCCATAATCAGTTTGTTGGTGGTGTGGTTGGTGAATTCACTTCCAACTTCTTTGTTGGTGATTTCTAGGTCACTGCAAATGAAATTTGTTCTGTTGATGGTGATGACACATATTTTGGATCAGATCCAAAAGAAGAACATAAACCATATTTACGGTCACCACTTGATATTCATAATGAATTAGAATACAAGCCCCCACCAATTGGGTGTGAACCAGATATTTTGGTGGAAGAGAAGGCCATCGTAGCCATAACTACATGAAGAGGATGAAAATGAAATGCCAAGTTATGATGTAATTTCCAATTTTTGCAAAGGTCACATTTCATTGTAACCCTCAGAGTTACCATCTAATACATACCATGAAAGTGATTTTACAAAAGATTCTAATGTTGACTGGTATATATATTGAGAATGAGATATGTGTTGTGGATCCATGCCACAAGCAATATGATCTTAGGTGTCAACCATTGGAAGGACAAAATCTAGTGGAGGATCTTCTTTGTGAGCCACATAATTTGAGTGGATCACTAAAGGAGGACTGAGATAAGCTTATGGCATCCATGAAGAACTTTGTTGACACCAATGCCTTGGTGACAACATGTTGTTGGAAAGATTCGGGAGGAGAGTTGGAAGGAGAATACGTTTTGGAAGAGTTCATAGCACTCAAAGAAGTAGTGGTCAATATGGAGGGTTACATGAACTTACTTTTAGATAGATATCATCTCCTCATGGTGTTTGAAATTTACCATAGTGTGCTCAAGGAGAAAGAAGAAGAATCATAAAGGCTCACTAGTGAGTTAGACACCACCAGTGATTCATTGAAGAGCACACATAGGTCCCTTAAAGAATCAATAATGCAAAATGATCAACTTTGAAAGGAGTTGAGTTCATCACACACCCCATCCTACATGGAAGATGGTCATTTGCACATGGAAGATGACATAGTGGATTTTATGGAGGAACCGCATGTCAGAGTTGAACATGAGGTAAATTCTGAATTGCAAGTGATTATGAAGAACAAAGAGGAATAAGGTTTTGGACAAGCACTTATATGTATGCAGAGTGGCATAGAGGAGTAATTATATATGGGGGAAATAGATAGGCACATACCATTTGGATATGAAATAAATGGTAATTGTCTATCTGAGTATTGGGTAGACAAGTACATCATTGGGATGGAGGCCCATGGATGCACAAGTCTTTCTTGCATATGTAAGAAATTGTCTGTCATGCATGCCTTAGAAGAGAGACCTCATGAGATGCCTATATGGAAAGAATACTTAGATTTGAATAAGGTGGCTGATTAAATATCATAGAGATAAAAAAATCCAAATAATTTATTCATCCATGAAATGGGTGGATGGATACATAGCCAAGATGGAGATTCATCGAGGTAAAAATTATTTTTTCTTCTGTGATAATTATTTTGGTTTTACTGGTATTATCTTACCATGTGAGTAATAGAAAAGGTATGTATGGAATCCCTTGGATATTTATAGTAAACATACATCCATGTATTTGGTGTGAAAGTACATGGAATATTTAGAATTACCATGCACGAAAAAAATCATGTATACAAATAATGTTGGATGTTACAGATCATGCAAGCCATCAACTTGCACAAGAAGAGATCCAAACATTGTTGGGTCAAATGAAAGAGACCATGAGATGCTTTGGAAGTGATGGAATTCCAATGTGGTCATGGGATCATGGTATTGTTCATGTTACAAGTTGTTCCAGGTGACCACAATGTTGAGAATAATGAAGCATGATCAATGGGATCTTGGAATCGTTTTTGGACTTGATTGTTTCAGTTGGGAAGTACATGTACCAGTATGGGGGATAGATCCATATATTGCACAAAATGAGTTTCATAAGTTCAATATCACTCCCAAGTTTTATTTTCCTTGTGTCCATCATGAGAGTCATATGAAAGAAGACGTTCTAGAGGAGAACACTCCATGTTGTCAATATGGCTATCTTGGATTTTTATCCATGGCCATCTATTTGATTCATGCACCCATTGCTTCACATCCTTACATGAGGAGAACATACAACAAGCATCCTTTTGAGTTTTTGTTTTCTTCTATTGACATCACTATGATTCATTGTACAATGTTGGAGATGCATTATCTCTTTGGAAATTGTATTGTACACTCAGGTAGAACAACCATTGTATGATAAATTGATTGAAGGTGAGGTTTAATGGATTAGGATAATAAATATTGATATTATTTTTGAGCAAGGAAAGGTTGGTGCTTACATGAAGATAATTTTACATACCTTGGTTTGGATCTTTCCCAAACATGTGAATAAGCTAAGAAGATCCATGGGATGTGATGCACCGTGTAGACGATCTCTCCATTTGATGACAAATATGGTTGTCCAAGTTAGAAAAGGAGTTTCTTGTTGGCATGAGAACTCAAGAAAAGAGAAGATCTCTCCATTTGATGAAGAATATGGTTGTCCAAGTTAGAATATTAGTTTCTTGTTGGGATGAGAACTCAAGAAAATTTCTCAAAGGAATGAAGGAAGTGGTGATGTGTTGCCCCATGTTTTCCTCCATATATTTTGGTCCATCACTTGTGTTTGAGGGTGATTCTTTGGGAGTAGGAACATGTTTGGATTTTATGAAGAATGGGAATCTCATTGATCATGATATTAAGTTGTTGAAACTCCAAGAGACACACAATTTGATCCATAATAGGAAGATTCCAACCGATATGTATGCATTGGCTAAGTGCTAATTCGAGGTGGAGATGGAAACCACAAGATGGCAGAAAAAATGGTTAGCATATGATTTTATGTATGGGATGAGTCATGAAGATAAAAGAATGATATCCATCCACATCCAAGACCAGACATACTGAGTACTAGAATTGGTTTTGAAGAAGAAGATTTTGGGAGTTGTCCATGTCCCGCTCATAGATGGTCACCATGGTTGTTTGGAGACTCAAATGGGGTTGATTAAGAGGTTTCATGAAGAAGATTCAAATAAGAGGAATTGGAGCTTGTGGAGGAGTGAAACATATTCCAACACTATGTGATGGAATATATTCATTTTGTAGGTAGTCTTGATGGGTAGCAACAGTTTGGTGGCAATACACAAGTTCTTCAACACCAATGTTTTTCATTGCTTGAGGAAAAACAATTTTGGGAGGGGATAAAGGGAGGAATGTAATGTACCCATATTGATATCACCTTGGAGAAACCATCTAACCCATATACCCTTGGAGAAACCCTCTAACCCATCTATTCCCTTAGGTTCAGGAGGAAAATTAAATAAATTGATTAGAAATAAAATTGGACTATAGTGTTTTGTATTAACTTAAATTAGAACTAATGTAATATTTATTTTAAATATTTAATTTTATTAATTATTATATGAGTTAGAAAATGAAATGGGACCCATGAGGGAGAATAAGGAGATAAGGATGGCTCAATGAGTTGTGAACCTTAGTTGGAAAATGGAAGAAATCAACGCAAAGCAATGTGTCAGTAAAAACAAGGAAATTGGAAAAAAAGAAGAAAAACAAAATGAAGTGAAAAGAAGGGAAGTGCACAAAGCATGACAATGCAAAAAACATGCAAGTGTAGAAAATAAATAATTTGTGAAAAGAGGTAAACATCGAGAAAGAAAGGGAGGGCACAGTTTCCAAAATGAAGAAAATCTAATCAGTTAGGGAAAGCAATAAAGCAAAAATGAAAACATGAAATTTCCAATTCAGTCAATGAGGGTGCAAGGAAAGAATGAGAGACCAGGTACAATGCATATAATATGTCGAAGAAGTTATAAAATAATGTGGTGCACTCCTATTCACATATTTTGACAGTCTATGTATGTGATTGAGAAATCTCAGAGCTTCTATAGGCCTTAGTGATGTTCCCTTAGCCAATTATGGGAGATGTGCCCCATAGTAATTGTTCTAGTCTTCTTCCATGATTCTATTACAGTCATTAAAGTTTGATTTGGATGTCTAAACCAACTCTTTTCATGAATAATTCAAGACTCCAGATTTGATGCAGATATTTAAGAAATTTTGAAGTGAATTTTGTTAAATGTACATCATCATGAGTCATTATCTAGACTTGTGTGTTATCAATTTATGGACTTGTCTTGTATCAAGTTAGGAACTTATGTTGTATCAAGTTAAGGACTTGTGTTTTATCAAGTCATGACATGGTGTTGTATCAAGTCCTATATATGTCCTTATGTGTTGCAGTGGGATTCCTGCATTGTGATTTTTTGTTGTATCAATATTGGAATCTTATGTTGTATCAAGATTGGAGTCTTGTGTTTTATCAAGAATGCAGACTTGTGTTGTATGAAGTTTGGACTTATGTCGTATCAATACAAATGATTCTCATAGATGGTACCCTATGACAAGGACCTTCATTTATGAAGGTAACCTTGTGAGTAATATCAAGCTGGTTCTTGTGACTAATATCAAGATGGTATACTTGTGAGTAATATCAAGTCCTACAATTATCCTCATTTATTTAGGTGGCATACTTGGTAAAATGGTTATACTTTGTGATATATTACTAACCATGTTCATTAGATATGGATAAATCTATTAAGTATCCTCTAGAGATCGATCACCTCGAGAGTGAATTACTTTAGCATATGACTATATGGTCTGGGGTAATATATATGATCAGCAGTATGTGTGACAATTCTTTTGAGTATAATATGATATGATAAATGATTAAACATAAACCATATAGTAAGATAAATATATCATAAATAAAGAGATTATGAGAGAAATAAATTTTGAAGTGGACTCAAGTTATAAATCTTGAGTTAACAATGAATGAATGAATTAGTTCTTTAGTTAAAGGATTAGTTGAACTATTAATGATCAACATTCAGTTAAGTAAAGAAGAGCTCAATGTTCATCAATCAACAAGATTCAGTTAATAATGGTTAACTATGTGATTAAAGAAAAATGAAATAGTTAACTAAAGTTTTTACACTTTAGTTATACTAAGAGAAGACACTTAAGTTGATCAAAGGATGACACTTCAGTTAAGAAAGTGTGTTGCATGTGACACTTGATTTATTGCACTATGACACTTATATTAGCCTCTTAACTAAGTCATCAGTATTCAGTTAGATATTGAGTTCACTCCAATTTCAGTTAACTATTAGTTAATATCCATGATTGAATGTATGGTGCATTAGTTGTGCATGATGAAGATTCAATGCATAGATTGATTATTCCAAAAAGACAATTCAAAATTGTAAAGCATGTGTGGCTAATTATCATGCAACCATTCACTAGTGTTTGCATGGAAGTCATTATGGCTTGTTATTAATATGGTAGGCATATGGAAATTTCATAACAGTTGTTACAATGGATCTCTCTTCTCTATTTATTTGTATTCTCTCTTATCGAGTCATCTGATTATGTTGTAAAAGTCATTATCTGCAATCTATCTATTATACTCTGAAGAATTGTTGAGGTTTTTCATCCTCTCTGTTATGAGTATTTTCCCTAGGGTACATATTGTGTTGTGAATGAATTATTGCTTGTGATTGAATTATTAATTGTTACAGGTCCTCAGCATATCATTGATAAAAGTTTTAAAGTTCAAGAATCTCCATTATTTCTCAAAACATCAACAAATTTGTGAGGAGTTCCATCAAGAAAATAGAGTAGTTGGTATGATTATGCCCACTGTGAGAGATAACAGATAATTTAATTCCTCCATGAGTTATCATATTTTCATATTATTCTTTTTTTCATGATACAATGGTTTCAACCCTTCTCTCATTCTTCCATCAAATATTTATTCTTCTATGTATTGAGATCTTAGACATTGTGGGCTATCGGTTAAAGTTGGAACTTGTATGCTTCAATTAATGCTATAAAAATAAAAATGGATGCTTGATTATGATAAACATATGTTTTTAATATTTTATATCAGTTTTGAGTATTAATTTGTGAACTTCCATGGTCATTTGTAATTCAATATGTTAAGTATTTCTCTTTTTGCATATAAATCTAGCTAGTTTCACTGAAATAATCATACGATGAGTTATGTGAAACTATTTTTCATTATGTAAAGTGTAGCATATCCATAATACTCACCTAAACACATTCAAATCCTTAAACTATGTTTTTTCCCATTGAGTTAGCTTGAGTCAAGTTGAACCTTAACTAGTCGAGTTGTCACTATAACATCAACTTCTCTCAAGTCACTCAAACTCAGTCTAGCTTCGACAAAACCTCTGTATATTTGGTGTATTGGTATATTAGAGGGTATACATAGGCCAGAAACCTTATGATTTGTCCTGAATATTGTGGACAGGATCTAGTTTGTATATGTTGGTTTACACAAGAAGCCTTGGAGTAGACTTCAACGGTAGTGGATTTTGAAACATAAATGGTGCCAATACATTGTGCAAAGGATTACTAATATATCTCATCCATATTTTTTATGCCACTTCCCACTTGTTCTCACTCTTATCATATCCAAGGAATTCTATATGTGAAGTTTTGGGTGGGTTTAAGAGAGGCTAGGAATAACTACCTCAACACTAGTTTTAACAACTAGCTCCCACTTTTTTGAAAAATTTCTGGATTAAATTTATGTGGATAGGTTCATGTTACAAAATATGACTTGGGGATATTATAGCTCATTGAAGGTGCATTTCCTTCCATCTACAATCATCGAAGTATTTTCATGAAATTTTCCATCATCTCCTTCCTTTGTTTTGTGAGGGATTCCTCAAGCAACAACTCGCCATGATCTCCTACTCCATCATATATATTTTCTTCACCCGCCATGTCAAGTTGCTTGGGATGATGAGAGTGGTTTTCCCCAAGATCAAATAGTTCAAGACCCAACTATTGATATTAATATCTAGTCAAGGACATGCACTGATAAACCACAAGAGCATATTGCTTTGATACCACTGACCCAAATTTATGTGAGAACAAAATGAAAGAGCATATATAGATATTCTCTTGTACAAATATATTACAAGAAACACAGTGATACAATAAACTTAGATTATATTAAATGAATGAAACATAACAAACTGTAAAACAAAATCAGCTAGAATGGTGGTAGTTATATCTCTGAGAAGAGATGTGAAAGTTACACTCATTTGTGACAAGATGAATACAAAAGGAGATCAAAGGGACTTTTATAATAAATCGTTGAAGAGGTAGGAACCTTAAACTTAACCCTGAGAGATGAATTGTCATAAATTTTGTGGGCCCAAGGTGGTTAATTGGACAATAAACTTTTTAGTGTCATAAATTTTTCATATGATTTATGTTTTGGGCTCTCGAAAAACCCATTGGAAAGGTATATTTGAGATCTACACATTTCAAATTGGGGTAATGTATGCAATTCAGAACTATTGGCCCCCCAAAACGAAAAAAATGGTTGTTTATGGCCTGAAAATGGACTCAAATGTTTGGGACCAAAAAAAATGTAGAAAATTACTAGAAATTTTCCAAAATGGAAACTTGTTTTAAGCCAATGGAATAGGTGGGTCGCCACCTATATCCATCCAGATCATTCGTCCCCCCTTAGGAAGAAACAATCTCCATTACATTGAGTTCCCCCATCAAATGGGGAAAATTTTTCCAAACTTGACTCTTGGTGAGCCACTTGCATTAGTGGAGTAGTTTCCCTGGTTTGACAACTCAATACAGTTGAATCTTTTACTAGTGGGTTCCCTTAACCTGTGTGTCCATGATCTGATGACTATTTTCCTATTCCATGGATTCAAGGTTGAGCTTTGTAGGTGTCAACTTCTATTCCGCCTTAGATGTGTCCAATAATGGTGGAAACTATGAGCAAAGGAGATACACATTGAATACTGGATGTAAGCCAAGGAATGGAGGAATTATTTCTATACAAAGGAATTCTCACCAACTAACTTGGTGATGGTGTACGACTTATATTGAAGTGAATGAATCCTGCGATCAGGTCTTTTGAGCCTCTCTTTCTACAAATGCAACCAAACATTGTCACCCACTTGGAACTTGTGTGGAACCTAGTGTTGGTCATGTCATTACTTGTACTTTGTATTGGATTTTTCCAAAATTTGATGGACCTATTGGTGGATGTGCTGGATTCGTTCAACGAATCCGGTGGCCTTATCAACGTCATTCTAAGCATGGGAAGATTCCTCCCATTTGGATGCAATGGTCATAGATACATCAATTGGGGTCAGTGGTTGGAACCCCGGGAATAACCAAAAAGGGTTGTGACCGGTAGATATATTAAGGGCTATGTTATAGCTATGTTAAACATATGGAAGGCTCTCATCCCATGTGCGGGGATGTTTAGAATTGTGAATTCTCAGAATATGTACAAACATCTAGTTGACTACATCTATTTTTCCATTAGTCTAGAGGAGGAAGGCAATCGATTTGGTGAGAATGGTATCCATCAATGACCATAGGTTGAACCAGAAGGTGTTGAGGAATTGATCGTCCCGATTTGAAATGATGGTTTATGGAAACCCAAAATAAACCCAAATACGCTGGAAGAAGATCTTAATAGTTTCTTTGGTGGATATGTTCTTCTCGCAAGCTATCAGAATAACCATCTTAGAGAAGCGATCAACGATCATAAAGACACAATAATTACCATTCTTGGTTGAAGGTAGTACTAATTTGTAATCCATGGAGATAGATTCCCATGGCCTAGTGGGGGTAGGAAGAGGGGTTTACAATCCATTCTTCTTGATGGTAGGTTTCACAATGGTGCAAGTAGTGCATGATTTGATATATCGGTCGACATCTTGTCGAAGCTTGAGAAAATAAAAGTACCTCTGCAATACCACCATTGCCTTTTTGGTGCCAAATTTCCTTGCCACCCGACTGTAATGCACTTTCCAAGTCATATTTACACGCTTTCTTGAAGGAATACATAGATGGACCAGGTGGCATAAAAATCCTTCCTAGAGATGAAAGTATATTACTCGTGAAGTTCCTACACATAGGTCTTGAAAGATGGAAGTGAATTTGGGATCAATGTTATATAGTTGAGGCCACCTGGAGGTCTAGTGGCGAAAATAGTTGAGTGTTGTGGTCAGTGTTGTTATTGGACGTCAACCGAGTCAATCAATGACTCAATTTTTTCTACCCTTCTTATATTTAATATTGGCATGTGGAATTGCCACATATAGGTGGACCACTTTTGGTGGCAATCATTATATAAATTTCCTTGGGTCTACATGAACTGTAAGGTCTTGTGATCAGTATGGATGACCATCTCTTTTCCTAAGATGTAATCCTTCCATTGATGGTTACTTAGACAATGGAATACATTTCCTTGTCACAAGTGGGGTACTTGTGGAATGTATATGAAAGTGTCAAACTATGATACACCGTTGGATGGCCATGCTAAGTGAGGAATACACCAACAACATAGTTTGAAGCATCGATGTCAATCTCAAAGGGTTGTTTCATAACTGGTAAGGTAAGGACGGGCGTTGAACATAAGTGGTGCTTCAAATCCTCAAATTATTGTTTATATGGCTTGGACCAGACAAACTTGGAAATAGATCCCATTTGGTCACTTGGATAAGGGACCAAGCAATATTAGAGAAGCCCAACACAAATATGCGATAGAAGTTGGCAAGGCCTAGGAAGTTGTGAAGCTCTGTGAGAGTTGTCAGAACTAACCAATCGTTAGGGGATTTTTGAGGTTAAAAACGGGCCTCAAAACAAAAAAATGTACCATCAAAATCAAATTTACAAGAACCAATCAACTTTTAGACAATGAAATCATCCCTTATGGTTGAGGTGGCATTGTTTGAGTTAAAGTTGTTTACTTGTCAAATTCTATATGGTGGATGAAAATCCATGGTTAACCATACTCATAATGAAAAAAATACTCATAAATTACCTTTAAATATAATATTTATATACTTAGTACTTTGAAAGTACTTTTACTCTCAATTACCTTCACTTTTTAAATATAAAAATATATTACTATTTAAAAGTCAAACAAATAATCTAATATCATTTATTCATAAGTTTCTAGATTATTATAACAAATACCTCAAACTACAATGAGTTTATTATGTTGTGAATACTTATATAAATGTTTAAAACATATGAACACAAGAATCAAGATTACATTCATTCATAATTCATATATTCATAGTGGCTCAGCAAGATGATACATGTCACTTATAAGAATTGAACCTAGGTGAGGAGGATAACATTCATTCCCCTCAACCACCCAAGCTACAACCAATGTATTGGTTAGTATTGGTTATAATGTAAGAATAAAGTTGTTATAATTTTCATAAAGGTAAGGATAATGTAATATTATATAATAATAAAAATAATATATGTGATTATAAAATAATAGGTATAGTTTTACAAACAAACTTGTTAGAATTTTTATAAATTATTAATATTATATTATAATATATGAGTGTAAAGTGGTATGATAAATTTGTTATAATATAATATATATGGTATTATATTTATTTAATAAATATAAATTAAAATTTTATATTAAATATGGTTAATATATTTTAAAGTAAATAATTATTAATGTGAATTATTTTATATAATTATACTTTAGAATTTATTTAAAAAGCAAAATATTATTCTTTATTTTATTTTATGAGTACTTTAATGTTACATTATGTATTCCAAAGTACTCATGTTATATCAAAGATATTTTTTTATTAATTTTATTTGTACACATCTTTTTTTTTAACTTAACCATATTTGCATGAATTGTAATGAAAAAGGTGAGTTGTAAATCTACTTTTTCCACAAAATGACAAATTCATAAAAATTTATTAATTCTCTTTAGAGGCTCATTTTAGACCTCAAAATTACCCTAATGTATGGATGTATTGGATCTTTGTCAGATCCACATGCACACCATGTTCGTCCACAATGTATTTCAAATATTGAACCCTCTCCATGCCAAATGAGCACTTCTCTAGATTGACGTTGTTATCTCCCAAAATAAATTTATTTTGATAGTATGAAGAATTCAAGTCATATAATGAAAGATTTAAAAATGACTAACAAATTGAAGGTCTATGTTTGTGCTATGGTTGAAGAAATTGGAAGTTTTAGCTTTCAGTGGCTTAGGCGGGGTTCTTAATAGCTCATTAGCCATCGAAAGGCTTTGTTTCGGTAGCTAAGGGTTTAACGCAAGATAAAGCTAAACCACCGAAAACAGGCCCGATCAAGTCAATGGTAAGAACACTTTCGGTGGCTTAGGTGAGATTTCAAACGACTCATTAGCCACCGAAAAGTATTGTTTTCCACGGCTTAGTAAACGGGCCGAGAAGGGTGTTAACTGTCGAAAGTGGACAAAAAGTGACATTGGTAAAGGCACTTTTGGTGGCTTAGGCGAGACTTCAAACATCTCATTAGCCACCGAAAAGGGTTGCTTTCGGAAGCTTAGGGAACATTTCAAGAGGGTTGTTAACCGTTGAAAGCAGGAAAAAGGGCGTTGGGGAAAAAGTGCTTTCGGTGGCTTAGGAGAAAGATCTGACATTTCATTAGCCTCCGAAAGGATGGGTTTTTAGCGGTTAAAAGGGATTTTCGGGGAGACCACTATCCGCTGAAAGCTGAGTTTCACTACGACATGGGGTAAACGGTTTCGGTGGCTTAGGTGAAAGGGATATCATTTCATTAGCCACCGAAAGCCATATTTTCAGTGGCTAACAGACAAATTCCTAAAGGCTGTTAACCACTGAAAAGGTAAAAATGGAAAACGGTTAGAAATCGGCCAAATCGGACCCCGTCAGCCAAGCAGCAATCATTAGAAGGTGTGATAAGCCACTGAAAGGATGGGAGGTTGCATAACTGTGTGAGAAAATAAGTAAGGATGTCGTTAGTGAAAATGATAAATACTGATGAAAGTTTGGAACCCTCTTTCTCCATCCACCTGTCCATAGAGCTGCAGAAAATCCCAACGAGTATCCAGACTGATGTTGACATCATTGTCGGGTAAGGGGTCTCGAAAAGATCGACTGCAGACATCACCCTCTGACCTCAGCCTCCATCATGAATAATAAATCCCTCATAATTAGTGCCAATTCTTCAGTACACCCACCATCGAATTGGGCATTTCTCTACACCAAAAAAGAAAAAGAAAAACATCTTTGAGAGGCAACCTGCTAAAAGACACTATTCCACAGAGCTTGAAGTTTTATTGTTGCAGGTACCTAGGAGTAGCATTCAACAAAGATGAAGAAGTGAGACTGATGTTGACATCATTGTCGGGTAAGGGGTCTTGAAAAGATCGACTGCAGAAATCACCCTCTGACCTCAGCCTCCATCATGAAGAATAAATCCCTCATAATTAGTGCCAATTCTTCAGTACACCCACCATCGAATTGGGCATTTCTCTCCACCAAAAAAAAAAAAAAAGAGGCAACCTGCTAAAAGACACTAT
>LPNX010350794.1:222236-245196 GCA_001517045.1 Pseudotsuga menziesii
TAATCCATTTTAGAAAACCCCAAAAACATTGTAATTTACCAAGAATCCTCGATCTACAACTTAGAGGAGCTTCCTGGAGTGATAACAAATCGGTGCCGTTACCGGGGAGAGGAGACTGAAGCTCAGCTTCCCTGGGAGACGACATAGATCCTTCCTTTGATGATAGACAAAGCTTGGATACTATTCTAGTTTTAATCATCTATTTGGTGACTCCATTGAAATAAGGTGGCTTCAAGAAGACTAAGTACCAGAGAAAACCCTCATGGGCCACCGGCAACATCGGTTTCGGATCCAGAAAAGATTCTGAGAAGAGCTAGGGCTTCACTAAGGCAGACCAGTAGTGCTGCAAAGGAAGCTACATCAAGTATTTCAAAGAATACTTCTGCTATTATTTCTTCTATTGAAACACTTAATTCTCAGGAATTTATAAATACATCAGAAAATTTTAGGGTTTGGGCATCTTCAAGCACTGCTTATTGTGAGGATCCAATCTCTGGTGACTCCACTAGGATAAGTTTACCACCACCACCTTCTTAGATACTACCTAGATCAGTACTACCCTCCTCCACCCTTTCCATACCCATTTCCAAAATGGTTTCCCATCAAATGACCAAGATGGAAAGCATCCTGATAGCTAGGCATGCCCCCATAAATTTACCTAACCCTCTCTCAGCCATGCCCACTAGAGATTACCTCAAGTACATGCCTAAGTTCAAATGAGAGGGAGATTTCATAGCTGAAGAACATCTAGAGGCATTTTACAGTTATGCTGAGAACATTAATATAGAATAGGAAGATGTGTGGACTAGAGTTTTTGTGCAAAGCCTTGATGGCCAGGCTAGGAAATGGTTCAAAGAGATGCCTGCTGGATCAGTAGCAGGCATTGAAGCCTTAGATGACATATTTATAAAACATTGGGGAGAGAGGAGAGACCACCTCTATTATAGCATAGAGTTTAGTAACCTGAAAAGAGAGAATGGGGAGTCTGTCTCCAACTTCACCAAGAGTTTCAACAATATGTAAGGCAAGATCCCCACTGAAATCAAGCCCACTGATACCTCAGCCAGGGTAACTTATGCAAATTCCTTTGACTCTGATTTCTGCCTGCTTCTCAAAGAAAGGAGATCATCCTACTTATCACTCATGCAGGATGTTGCCCTAGAGGTAGAATCTAACATTGTGGCATCTCAGAAGGTCAAAGGAGAGATAGACAGGAAGAAGCAGCCAGCATATCCTCTTGGGGATTTTTCATCAGAGAACAAGATTGACAAAATGACCAAACTGTTAGATACCCTGACTGCTGAAATGTCTAAGCTAAAGGACCGAGGACAGATACCTGTGAGAGGTTAAGGGCCAAGCGAGTTTGTTCCTCGAAACCCTAATTTTGTCCCTTACAAAAGAGGCAAACCCCTAGTTCAGATCCTCAAAAGGGAAAGGAATCAAGGGGAATATCAGAGAATTAGAGCTCCATTTCAGAATGCTATACTAGAAGAAGAGAAAGAGTTCATTGAGGAAGAAGGAGAGGCTGAAGAGCACATCCACTGGATGGAAGATGAGGTTGACTATTATTTTCTGACATGGGCAGAATATGAGGAAGCCCTAATTGATGAGAAGATCAGTGAAGAAACAGTGTATCGGGCTCATGGTCAAGGGGGGTATAATCTAAGGTCTAGGCTGGTTGCTCCTCTAAAGAAGAATGTTGTTCCTATCAAACATCCTACTACACTAGTTAAAAAGGCTATTGTTTTACCAAAGAAAGTGGCTGTCATTTCAAAATCATTGCAAAAACCAATGCCTTCATCAAGCCCTAACCATGTCCAACTCAAAGCTCCAGTACATGAGGTAAGGTTTCCTGATAGACTGCATTATTCTTTCAACATTGATTCAGAGATTCAGAAATTGAAGATCCCTTTCCCATTAATTGAGCTAATGAAAAATGATGCGTTCAAATCTTCGATACTGAATTCTCTCTAGCCAAAGATGCATATTGATACTGACTTTGTTAATCTGCAAGATGATAAAACTATTGTGACCCTAGGCCCTATGATCGAATACCTAAAGGATTCATGCCCACCTTTCTATATATCCTTGAATATCCATGATAAAGTCCTTCATAACTGTCTGTTGGACTCAGGAGCTTCCCATAACCTGATGCCAAAGGCTGTGATGGATGATCTTGGTCTCAGCATTACAAAGCCCTACCATGATTTATTCTCCTTTGACTCCAGAAAGGTCAAGTGCTTGGGCCTCATCAAAGACCTTGTTGTGAACCTAACTCAGCTACCTTAAAAAAGCATCATGATGGACATTGCAGTCGCTGATATCCCTCCCAAATTTGGTGTCTTGCTGTCTCGATCATGGAGTAAAAGGCTAGGGGGCACACTTCAAATGAACCTTACATATGCCACAATCCCCATGTTTGGAGGGGAAACCAAGAGACTTTACAGAGAGAATCAGCTTGCCTACATCATAAGCAATGAAAGGAATTCAATCAACTACCCTATTTATGTAGTAGATATTGATTTTGGGTCATGCATTCTGCAAATAGATGATTCTCAGCAAACATCAGTCCAACTTACCAAGCCCACTTATCAACAGCTTGAAGAAGTGACCACAGTAGTCTAGAACATGTATTTTGAAGGGGCTAACACTCAAAGCTCAGCAGGTGCAGGTGTAGTATTGATCTCTTTATCCAAGGAAAATATCCATCTGTCTTATAAGATTGATTTCAAAACCACTAACAATATAGCAGAATATGAAGCCTTGCTGCTAGGAGTTAAAGCTGCCAAGGAGATGGGGATCATGTGCATGAGAATTTTTGGAGATGTAGGCCTTATCATACAGCAGGTCAACAACACTTTTCAGGAAAAAAATATCAGACTAAAGGCCTACGGGGACGAGGTATGGAAACTCAGAGACTCCTTTATGTTTTTTGAACTGTCATATATACCTAGGGCTTTGAATCACCTGGCTAATTCCTTGGCTGTCTCAGCAAGCCTGTTTGTTCCTCCTTTACCTCCTCAGCTCAGCTATAATGTTCAGGTCAAGTACAGACCTTCCCTGCCAGATAATGTAAAATTTTGGAAGGAGTTTGAGAATGATGATGAGCTTAGCAAATTTCTTCAGCTAGTAGATGAATTCTTTGATATACATACAGATCAAGAAAACCTAAACATGGATGAATCCCAACAACTCAAGTTGAAAGACAAAGTAGCTGATCAGAATATTGTCCAATTACCCAGCAACTACATAACTCAGGGTCTAGTACCTATGGAAGAGATTTTTTATCATAATGACATCCCTTTCAAGCCTGCCAAAAAGGAGCAAGACCCTGCTATCCAAGAGAAAAACATAGGTAGCCAAAGCCATCCAAAGCTGATAAATTTGTCCACTAATTTGACCGTTGATCAGAGGTCCAAATTTTGTAGCCTGATAAAAGAGTTTGCTGATATCTTTTCCTGGGAGTACAGTGACCTAAAAACCTATGACACCAATATCATCTAGCATAGGATTCGTTTGGAGAAAGACACCATCCCTTTCAAGCATAAGTTGAGATCCATCAGTCCTCTCCTATTACCAGTAATCAATTAGAGGAAATTTCAACTCAAAATGGGCCTTTCAACTTTTATTCAAATTCCATGTCATCATGTGTTAGCCAATGAAATCGCTTTAAATTTGAAACACCGTATAGGTCTTAAACACTTTTTTAATATAAATTTCGGGATAGCTATCATAAAAAAACTACTTTTTTATTTGTATTTTTGACATATCTCCCCGTGTTTTTACTCAAATTTCGATCGGGAGAGCTCGTTGGATGCAGAATTAAATTCTGCATCCAACGATTACCCACTCGGCATACTTTTGATGGACCCTGCTACCCCAAAAACAAGAAATACCTGAAAAAATGGAATGATGACATCATCATTCCATTTTTTCAGGTATTTCTTGTTTTTGGGGTAGCGGGGTCCGTCAAAAGTATGTCGAGTGGGTACTCGTTGGTTACGGAATTTAATTCTGCATCCAACGAGCTCTCCCGATCGAAATTTGAGTAAAAACACGGGGAGATATGTCAAAAATACAAACAAAAAAGTAGTTTTTTACTTTTCTTCCTCCAAAATTAATAAATATTATTTTATTATTTTAACTATTATTTTAGTAATTCATTTTAGGAGGCCCATTTTGAGTTGAAATTTCCTCTAATGAAAAAGAAATCCATAAGCTCCTCAAAGCCAAAATCATAATCCCCCTTAGGTATTCAAGGTGGATTGCAAACTTAATGGTGGTAAGGAAGAAGAATGGGGAAATCAGGTTGTGTGTGGATTTCAGGAACCTGAACCAATGCTCCAAAAAAGACAACTATCCACTACCTAAGATGGAACATCTGTTGCAAAGAGTCTCAAGGGCTAGTGTCATGTCATTTCTGGATGGCTTTTCCGGATACAACCAAATTGCTGTGCACCCTGATGACCAAGAGAAGACTGCATTTACCACCCCCTGGGGCACTTTCATGTATGCTAAAATGCCATTTGGACTAATGAATGCTAGGGCTACTCTTCAAAGAGCCATGGACTTATATTTTGTAGGATTGAAAGATAAATTTGTGCTTATATACTTGGATGACCTAACTATTTACTCTCACAACCATCATGATCATTTGCAGCGTTTGAGGAGGGTATTTCTAAAGTGCAGGAGGTTTGGAATATCACTCAACCCTAAGAAGTCCCAGTTTTCTCTCAGTGAGGGGAAACTACTAGGTCACATAGTCTCTGCTGAAGGTGTAAAGATTGATCCGGTGAGGGTGGAAGAAATCCAAAAGCTGTCCATACCAAGGTCAAAAAGGGATATTCAGTCCTTTTTGGGTAAGATAAACTTCATCAGGAGGTTCATCCCTAATTTCTCTGAGCTGGTAAAGCACATAACAACCATGCTGAAAAAAGGATGCAGAAATAAAATGGACTAACTAGGCAAGAAGCTCTTTCAAAGACATCAAGAAGGCTATCATGGAATCCCCAACCCTGATTAGCCCGGACTATACCAAGAGTTTTATTATCTTCTCCTTTGCATCCTATGACACAATGGCAACTGTGCTGTTACAAAAAGATGATGAGGGTTGCCTCGATCATCCAATTGCATTCTTCAGCAAAACCTTGAGAGATGCTGAGCTGAAGTATGATCCGATTGAGAAGTAAGCTTATACTCTCATAAAGTCATTAAAGACTTTCAGGATTTACATTCTCCATGCAAAAGTTCTTTCCTATGTCCCTTTAGCTGCTATGAAGGATTTTTTGACTCATCCTGACATTGATGGAAAGAGAGCTAAGTGGATTGGCAAGCTCATTGAGTTTGATATAGAGGTGAAGCCCACTAAGCTAGTTAAAGGACTAAAGAAAACTGTGAACTAATGGGAATAAACTTCACTTGTGTCAATTCAGCAAACTTGCAAATTGTCGTAGCAGCAGAAGTAGCTCAGGATCAGAATGGCATTCAAACAGTGGTTGAAAAATTGTCTTCATGTGAGTGGTACTCAGCTATTATTTCTTTTCTGCAGAAATTAGAAGTGCCTCCTGGTATTACTCCTAATCAAGCTCAAGCTCTTAAACTAAAGTCTGTTAAATTTTGCATAGTTGATAAAATGTTGTACTGGAAAGATCTGTCTGGAATTTTGTTGAGATGTCTAGATAAAGAAGAATCAGATCAGGTCATGCATCACTTTCATTCCAGCACATGTGGGGGCCATCATTATTGGAAAACCACAGCCCACAAGATCCTGAGGGTAGAGTACTATTGGCCAGTCCTTTTCGCTGATTTATGTATTTTTGTAAGGGCCTGTGACCAGTGCCAAAGATTTATAAGGAAGCAGCAGCTCAAATCCTTGCCCCTTAGGCCTATTATAGTGATTGGGCCTTTCCAGCAATGGGGTCTCGATTTCATAGGTGAAATAAATCCATCTTCCAATGGGCAGCATAAATGGATCCTAGTAGTTACATACTACTTTATCAAATGGATAGAGGCAGTACCCACCAGAAATGCCACTGAGTCAGGTCATTATGAAGTTTTGAAAATATCTTCAGCAGGTTTGGTTGCCCAGTAAGGTTAGTGACTGATAATGCACCAACTTTCAAAGCTAGGGCATTGGTGAAAATGTGTGAGTCAATGGGAATTCAGCTGGTGCATTCCACATCCTATTATCCTCAAGGCAATGGCCTGGCTGAGTCATCCAACAAAAGCCTAGTCAGGATCATCAGAAAACTATTGGAGACAAATCAGAAAAGCTAGCATTCTAAGCTTAAGTTTGCTTTATGGGCTAATAGGGTAACATACAAAAGATCTATCAGGACTTCTCCATTCAAATTTGTTTATGGTACTGAGGCCATTTTTCCTATTCAGCTCATTCTGCCAATGGAAAAATTATTTTAGGAAGAAGATGAACCAAATGATATGGTGAGGAGGATGATGAATTTGGTGGAGTTGCAGCAAGTCAGGGAACAAGTGATAGGAAAATCAGAAGCCCATCAACAGAAGATAAAGGTCATGTTTTACAAAAGAGCAAAAGTAGAAAACTTTCAGGTTGGATATTGGGTCCTCAAGTGGGATGCTGTCAGACAAGCCAAGGGAAAACATGGAAAGTTTGGCTCTTTGAGGATTGGCCCTTTTGTGATAGCTCAAGTACAGAAGAATAACACATTCAAATTGCAGAATCTAGAAGCGGATGAGGTGTTTGATGGCCCAATGAATGGGCATTTTTTGAAACTTTACTTTATTTGAGGCTCTGAGGCCTTGTTATTGTAAATTAGTAGTTAGTAGGTTGTTTTTGCTTACAAAATAAACTCCATGCCCAATGGAATAGTAAATGATAGTGTTAGGTTTTTAGTTGTCTTTAGGGAAAGGAATTTGGTCTTGGGTTCTTGGGACCTCACAGGGAGATTCCCATCCCCAAGTAGGAGCCAGATGTTATCTCCCAAAATAAATTTATTTTGATAGTATGAAGAATTTGAGTCACATAATGAAAGATTTAAATATGAATAACAAATTGAAGGTCTCTGTTTGTGCTATGGTTGAAGAAATTGGAAGTTTTAGCTTTTGGTGGCTTAGGCGGGGTTCTAAATAGCTCATTAGCCACCGAAAGGCTTTGTTTCGGAAGCTAACGGTTTAACGCAGGATAAAGCTAAACCACCGAAAACAAGCCCAATCAAGTCAATGGTAAAAACACTTTCGGTGACTTAGGCGAGATTTCAAACAACTCATTAGCCACCGAAAAGTGTTGCTTTCGGCAACTTAGTAAACAGGCCGAGAAGGGTGTTAACCGCCGAAAGTGGACAGAAAGTGACATTGTTAAAGGCACTTTCAGTGGCTTAGGAAAGACTTCAGACATCTTAGTAGCCACCGAAAAGGGTTTCTTTCGGCAACTTAAGGAACATTTCAAGAGGGGTGTTAACCATCGAAAGCAGGAAAAAGGGCGTTGGGGAAAAAGAACTTTCGGTGGCTTAGGCGAAAGCTCTGACATTTCATTAGCCAGTGAAAGGACATGTTTTTGGTAGTTAAAAGGGATTTTCATGGAGACCACTATCCGCTGAAAGCTGAGTTTCATCACAACATGGGGTAAATAGTTTCAGTGGCTTAGGCGAAAGGGATATCATTCCATTAGCCATCGAAAGCCATCTTTTCGGTGGCTAGCAAACAAATTCCTGAAGGTTGTTAACCACCGAAAAGGTAAAAATGGAAAATGGTTAGAAATCAGTCAAATCAGACCCTGTCAGCCAAGCAACGATCATTATAAGGTGTGATAAACCACTGAAAGGATGGAATGCTGCATAACTACATGAAGAAATAAGTAAGGAGGCTGTTAGTGAAAATGATAAATATTGATGTAAGTTTGGAACCCTCCTTTTCCCTCCACCTGTCCAAAGAGCTGCACAAAATCCCAACGAGTATCCAAACTGATGTTGACATCATTACTGGCCAAGGGGCCTCCAAAAGATCGTCTACAGACATCTCCCTCTGACCTCAGCCTCCATCATGAAGAATAAAGCCCTCATAATCAGTGCCAAATATTCAGTACACCCACCATCAAATTGGGCATTTCTCTCCACCAGAAAAAAAACATCTCTGAGAGGCATCCTACTAAAATACACTCTTCCACAGAGCTTGAAGTTTTATTGTTGCAGGTACACAGGAGTAGCATTCAGCAAAGATGAAGAAGGGAGGACCTGCTCTCAGGCAGGAGTTGGGAGATATCAACTACCTGGAGGCACATCTAGAGGTTTGTCAATTTTTCAAAGATGCTGGCTGCTATCGGTTTTGTGAGAAGATTCAAGGTTCACACCAGTAGATGGCTGAGGCATTTTCCCTCTCCTTTGATGGCTCCAAGGAAGTCATAGGAAAAGAAGAATTTCTAATAGGTGAAACCCTAATTACCGAAGTAAATGAATTTCCCAGCATAAGAGAGAAGTGGTTTAAGACCACCATACCAAAAGATGTAGAATTCATATCTTACCTAAAGCTTGAGCATAGGGAAGTGGTGTGGAAGAAAAGTGCACCATCCTCCTGGCTGGAAGAAAGGTGGCAACAACTGCTGAAGGCCATAGTGGTCTACATAACATGTGAAGGGAGATATAACAGAGCTATGATTTACCATTTTAGGTTGATGAACCACTTCCGAAGGGAGAATCCCACAGAATTTTCCTTTTTACTTACACAGGATTTTGGCAAAGATGGCACACCAGGTTAAGTCCCAACCAACCAAGATTGTTGGCAGACTATCTCACCATGGCCTTATCCAATTGTTGATCCAAGAATTGCTGGAAAGGAGGAATATGGCATGGCCTTAATTTCCTATTTTGGAATGGTTTTTAAATAGGCCTACAACCAAAATGAAAAGGGAAGTCTCCTGCCAAAAAGTCCAGCACACCAAGAAGTGGGAAAAGAATGAGAAGGGCTATATCCCTGGCACTAACAGAATAGCCCCCCTCCTCTTCCAAAGCCAAGAAGGTCAAAAGAAAATTGGATTTCAGTGAAAAGGGCCAAGAAGTTGCAACACACTGTGAGAACATTTTGAACCTGACCTACTCAGATTTAGAAGAGGAACAAGAAGAAGGTGCAGACCTAGCTTTGCAGGTTATAGAAGAGATTCTAAAACTACCATCGCCTACAACTAGAGAGCAAGATGAACCAGCAGAGAAGGCTTCCTCCAGCAATCCCAAGACTCAAAAGATAAATCAATTGCTGAGGCAAGTATATGAGATGGAATTTTTGGTCAGAGAGGTAAAGAGGAATAATGCTACATTGATTAGTAGGAACAAGCTGCTGCATAAATATTACGTGGAGCAGAGAGAAATTTATATTTTCTTAAAGAGACTGAATTCAAGGTACCTAAAAGACAACACAAGATTATATAGGATGATTAGTCTTCAGAAACTGCAGATGAAGGAGGCCAAGCTAAACCCTAGCAGCCACCTCACATTGGAAACCCTAGTTGAAGCTACAGTTAGCCTTCATCTTCCAGAAGCCATCCATGATGTTGTTAACCCTCCTAATACAGATCCTGCTGAAGAAGAAAGTTGAGTAGAAAAAATTGACAGAATAGTTTTTGGAGGTGGCCTAAGAATATTTGAACAACAGGGCT
This sequence comes from Pseudotsuga menziesii, assembly GCA_001517045.1. Classification (NCBI taxonomy): domain Eukaryota; kingdom Viridiplantae; phylum Streptophyta; class Pinopsida; order Pinales; family Pinaceae; genus Pseudotsuga; species Pseudotsuga menziesii. The sequence goes on from LPNX010350794.1 coordinate 231,859, forward strand.
TTCGGTGGCTTAGGCAGGCGCTAATGCAGTTCATTGGCCATCGAAAGCCCTACTTTTGGCAGCTAACGGTTTCGATATTTTGGCCTCTTAACCACTGAAAGAAGACATATGCATAATATTAAGTTTTGAAGTGTAGGAGCAGTGTTGGGAGAACTTGGATGGCTCAGGGACACAGTATGAAGATAAGGGATGCTGAAGAAAAATCATGGAAGGTATGCTTTAGCTTTGCTATGACGTAATGGGAGAAAAGGCCACCAACACCTAGCTGTCAAAGTGAACAGTGACTTAACCAGCAGAAGACCAGTGGCACTGATTCCCAGTACCTATTTTTAGTTATCAGAAGGTTCACACAGGGAACGAATTCTATAGTTAGTTAGACTAGTAGTTAATTAGGGTTTTATGACCTAATTATGCAAAAACAGTTATTTTGTCTATTTTTAGTAAATCAGATCCAATTTTTTCAGGATCTAAGTATTTTTTGTAAAGGATATAAAGCCTAATACTTATCTTAATAAAAGGGTTCGAATTCGGGGACTTGTATACCATTTCTATTGTCAAGCTTCTCATTTTGGTCATGACCTAATATAAGCTCTTTTGTTATCATTTGTTCAGCTTCCATTTCTGTCTTTTCTATGCTTATGCTTGGATTTGTTATTCAAGTTATATTCAAGTTAATTAATGTCTGATAGCTGTCACCCTATTGGCATGTTGATGTGATTTGAATTATAAGTGCTTTCCTTATCATTATTTATCCAATTATATATATATATGTTTTATGTATGAATTTGGCAGCATGATGAGTTCTCCATCCCTGTACCATATTGTCAACCTCTGAACAGTGGTAACTAAAAGCCTTGTACCTGATTGAGTTTCATGCATGTATTGAGAGTGGAAGGTCATGTAGGTCACCTGAATTGATCCATTTTAGAAAACCCCAAAAACATTGTAAGTTACCAGGAATCCTCGCGCTGCAACCTAGAGGAGTTTCCTGGAGTGATAACAGACGTATAACTTGTGTTGTCGCAAGGTGTCGAGGACCCGATGGGTATGCTGCAAATGTTTTTCCCATGTTTTCCTATAGATGAGGATATCATCTAGATATACAACCATAAAATTATTGGTGAATGGTTAGAAATATTGTTCATCATATGCATGAAGGTTTCTAGAGCATTAATTAATCCAAAAGGCATGACCAACCACTCAAAAAGGCCTTCCCGATATTTGAAGGTGGTCTTTTAGACATCGATCGGCTCAATTGGAACCCAATGATAGACATACTTTAGATCAGTTCTTCTGAAATATTTGGCACCCTTTAGCTGGTTGAGAATTTCACCAATCCGGGGAATGGGACACACATTCCAGAATGTGATCTTTTTTAGTGCTCTATAGTCAATACAGAATCAACATGTCCCATCTTTCTTATATACCAACACAATTGATCTCCCACAAGGTGAGGATATGGGTCAAATGTTCCCCTTTTGGATTAATTCTTGAATATGACACTTTATTTCTTCATTATCCATGAGGGAAGGCTTGTATACCAGACCATTCGGTAAAGGTGCCCTGGGGACCAAATCAATTGAATTATTGACCTAGAAATGTAATGGCACCCTAATACGTGTGGTGAAGATATGACCGTATGCTTCCACTATCTTTTCCACCTGCTTTTGTTATGTGGAGAGACCCCATGTAGAGGTGGCGGTTGTTGCTGTGATCTTTCTTTCCTCTTTAGAATGAATAATAAAGAGGACAAATTTCTCTATCTGGATTATTACCTTCCTTCACTACCTAGTCACGATGGGAGATATTGTAGTAGTGGGAATTGTTTATGGCATCCTATAAATTTTCTTTCCCAAATTAATGATGAAACTACGAGGTCCAGACTCATACACAACATGAAATTTCCACATATATGGTTGTCCTAAATGAATATCACAAACTTCAAGTGGGTCATTACACATTACTTCGTCTTTGAAGGGTTTGATGCCATAGGATAGGTGGCACTATTGACTGACATGGATGTCTCATCCTTGGATCATCCAATTGATGGTGTATGGTTGGGGGTGTGGAATTGTCAGTAGCTTCAATATATTGACAAAATTTTCCCATATGAGGTTCTTCTAGCTACCACTGTCAACAATAAAATGTAATAGGTGCCCCTACACCCATAGTTGTGAATGGAAGAGGCGCTCCCCTTCTTTCAGCTCCTATGACTCTTCTAGTTGGATCTTTGTAGTTGTGATGGTGGCACAAGGTTCTGCATCAATGAATTGTTTTCCATTTTCTTATTTTGAATCAGATTCTGAGCTAGACTCCGTATTTGGGGATTTTTTCTAATCCAATAATGACTATTTTGAGTGGAATTCATTAATGTTGTTCCAAGGGATTTTGTGGAATTCACACCACTTTCTAGTGTCCTTCTTTGATTTCTCGTTACCCTTATTTTCCTGCAGCTTGTGATGGTTTTTAGGATTTGGTCGTCCTTGCTCCATCCTTTTCCTTGTGATTTAGGGTTTCCTTTGTTAGGATCTTGTTATTGATTTGCAGACCCAAAATGTTATTTAATCTTCTTCTTATACTTTTTCTCGATCTTGACAATGTACCGATAAGCAAATCCCAATGATGATATGTCCAATAAATCCATCTCTATCTGAATGCACCTATGTAAGACATTTAAGACCAAGTTTTGTTTTGAGTCTTTAATACCCATTTTTTAGCACATGGTATGGAATATGTTGGTAAACTCCAACATTGTTTGGTCTCTTTCCTGGCACAAAGTCGTCCACCTAGTGTGACATCATAGAATTCCTCCTTGATGTCATCAAAAAAATCCACCCAAGTGGGTTCTTTCCTAAATATTTCAATCTCATCCCTCCCATGCCTCTCACAGTAAACATCCCACCAGATTTTAGTATAGGGAAGGGATTTAAGGAGCGTGAAGGTGATCTTTTCACTGTCAAAAAATTCTTGAACATAGAAGTAACCTTATAATGGAATTAACCATTTTTCCAAAGAATCAACATCTATATTGCAATCAAATAAGGGTACAACAAATTTAACTTGTATCTTGAAGTGAGTCACACCTCTTAAATGACTGCTCATTGAAGGTGCATCTACCTCCGTCGGTAGTCATCAAAGGATTTATGAAAAATTATCCATCATCTCATTCCTCTATTGCACGAGTGCTTCCTCAAGCAACAAATTGATAGGATCTCCTGATCATTCATCTCTCTTTTATTATCCCTCCATGTGAGGGTACTTGCGCTAATGAGAGTGGTTTTACCCAAGCTGAACTAGTTCGAGACCCAACTCTCAATATTAATATCTGTTGGATTTTTATCAATTAGACAGTATGATCTTAGGATCTTATCTAAGAGAATAACATGGACAACAATCAATCACAAGAGATAATGGACACAAAGATTTTCCTCGGGGAAACCATAAAGGAGAAAACCCCGCAACTTCCTCAAAGATAGAATGAGCACCAATGGCAGCAGTAAAACCCAAAGATAATAAGATGATCTCCAACAGTTGTTCTCTCTCTTATCCCAACTCCTTCTCTCTCACTCATGTGCTACAAATAAGTATGAGTGACTATGTGAAAAATAGAGATGCTCACTCTCTATTTATACTAGTTTCTGACTTGACAACAACTTACCAAGGATGACTTTTCTAGGAGAGTCTAATAAACCTAAAGCCCCACAACTATGGGGACTTTAACCCATGATCAACAAGGAGGGTTAAACTCTATGACTTTACATGACTTGTTTACATTACTGATTCTCCTGAGAATAGAACATTGGGGACTAATCAAATACAATATATGAAATACATAAGTGAATACATTTCAAAGTTACAAATACATCAACACTCCCTCTTAACTAGGAATGTATTCTCTTGACACAATTCATCAGCACAAGTCTTCTTCTCCGGATTAAGTCTAGATCATGATCACTGGATCAACATCAAGTCTGGATCATCACTGGATCATTATCATTAGATCAACATCAAGTCTGGATCATCACTGGATCAACATCAAGTCTGGATCATATATGTATCATCTTCAAAGCTGGATCATCACTAGATCATCATCATTGAATCAACATCAAGTCTGGAACATCATCAAAGCTAGATCATCACTAGATCAAAGTTGTATCATCACTGGATCATCATCATCTCTACTACCGCTATCTTGATCAAAGGTGCTATCTCTCAATTATACTTGTCACAAGAAGTTCTACAGAGCTAGCCCTCTTTCATGCTGGTTGTAGGCCTAGCCTCCATGTAGATCTTCATCAACAGAACCATCCCTTTTTCATGTTGGATGCACTGCCTTGCCTTGTAAGGACTTCCCTGATAAATCCAGTCCTTTTTCATACTGGATGCAACACCTTGCCACTTGCAATGTTTTCCCCTATAGAGCCAGTCCTTTTTCATACTAGATGTAGCACCTTTCCACTTGCAAGGATTTCCCCTACAGAGCCAATCCTTTTTCATACTGGATGCAGCACCTTGCCACTTGCAAGGATTTTCCCTATAGATCCAGTCCTTTTTCATACTGAATGCAACACCTTGCCTCTGCAAGGATTTCCACTATCGAGCCAATCCTTTTTCATACTGGATGCAGTGCCTTGCCTCTGCAAGGATTTCCACTATAAAGCCAGCCCTTTTTCATGCTGGATGCAGTACTCAGCACTTACATCTAACCATGGGAGGAACCAATCCTACCACCATGTTAGAATGGCACAACACTTACATCTGACCATGGGAGGAACCAATCCTACCACCATGTTAGAATGGCACAACACTTACATATGACCATGGGAGGAACCAATCCTACCACAATGTCAGAAGGGCTCATAGACTCATCACTTCCCCTTGGAAGGAACCTCTATCTGGAGAACACCAAGCTTCTCCCGGAAGTACTCAAACTTCACTCTAGCTAATGGCTTAGTCAACACATCAATTATATGTTCATCTATCACAACATATTGGAGCGTCACTGCTCCCCTTTGCACCATATCCCTAATATAGTGGTATTTGATATCGATATGTTTCGACTTGTCATGGAACACTGGGTTCTCTGACAACTTTGCACAACTCCGGTTGTCGCAATATATACAAGTAGCATCTAATTGGAGATCAAACAAATCAGACAGTAGATTTCCCAGCCATACTTCCTCACAACTAGCTGAACAAGCTATGACATACTTTGATTTGGATGTACTCAGTGCCACGCAGGACTACTTCCTGCTAAACCAAGAGATAACACCTAATCCCATACTGAAGCAACACCCAGAAGTGCTCTTTCTATCAATGGCACTGCCTGCCCAATCTGAATCCACATAACCCTCTAGGTTAATCTTCTGATTCGCTTCATACTTGAGCCCATGATCAACTGTACCCTTTAGGTACCTCATAATATGCTTTGCAGCAATCAGGTGAACATGTTTGGGATCCGTCGGGAACTGGTTCAATGTGTTCACAACAAGGAAAATATCTGGTCTCATATTTTTCAGGTACATCAAGGACCCAATCATCTGACGATACATCATAGAATCAACCGACTCTAATGAAGCATCACTCAATAGCTTCAAGTTTGATGTCATAGGTGTGGTCATGGCCTTGCAATCCATCATCCTGAACCTCTTCAGGATCTCTACTATATACTTCCATTGTCCTGGGGATATTCCATTTGCATTCTGCCAAACCTCCATGCCTAGAAAATAGTGCATCATGCCCAAGTCCTTCATCTCGAACTCGACAGCAAGCTTCCTCTTCATATTAGCAATCAGATCATCCTCACCAATTAAAAATAGGTCATCTACATATAGTAGGAGTATCACTAGGTTCCCTTCTTCAACCTTGTAGTAAAGGTTGGAATCTACTTTACTCTTGGTAAAGCCTAAACTAATAAGGAAGTTGTCAATTCTGTCGTACCATGTCCTGGGTCCCTGTTTCAAACCGTACAGGGCTTTCTTCAATTTACACACATGAGTATCCCTATCATGTGTCTCAAAACTGAGTGGCTACTCCACATACACTTCCTCTTCTACTACACCATTCAAGAAAGCAGTATTCACATCCATCTGGTCTATCTTCCATTCCATCACTGTAGCCAGAGCAAGTACTGATATGATGGAAGTGTATCTAGCTATAGGTGTAAAAGTCTCTTCATAATCTATTCTTTCTTTCTGGGAGAAGCCATGAGCCACAAATCTTGCTTTATATTTCTCTATGTTGCCATTTGCAGCATGCTTGATATTAGAGATCCACTTGGAAGTTACAACATGCTTCCCTCTGGTCTTGGGACAACATCCCATACATCATTCTTCATGATCAACTGGTACTCCTCGATCATAGCATCCTTCCATTATTTATTCTCTGATGCTTCTTCATAGTTGGAAGGTTCTTTACCAATGATGTCACATAATAGGGCTACATATCCGAAGTAGGACCTAGTTCTCTTCCTCTCTATGTGCATTTCTTTTGGAGCCCCATATATTTCTGCACCTTGGATAGCCTCTCATACCCAAGCAGGTTTCCTCTTCTGAGGATTCTTCTCCTGGGGTGGATCTACAGGTTCATGGGGTTCTTCTATTTCTCTATATTCTTCTTGAGTTGCATCATTCATATTTGTATCTTGAATTCTGGGTACTTCTGTTTCTTCAGGTTCTTCAGCAAGTCTCTTTCTAGATTTGTTGTAAGCTAAGTCTTCGTCAAATGTTATGTCCCTATTGATGTTTATATTATTGAATCCTGTGAAGTATATTTTGTATGCCTTTGAGCTTTCACTATATCCCACAAATATACCCTTCTTCCCTGAAGGATCTAACGTTGTCCTCTTTTCTTTTAGAATGTGTATGTACACTGGACAGTCAGATATTCTGAGATGACTGACTGTTGGTTTCTTGCCGGAGAAGACTTCTTCAAGTGTTTTGTTCTTGAGTACTCTATGTGGAGTATGGTTCTATACATACACAACTGTTCTAGTAGTTTCTACCTATAGATGCATGGGAATATCTTGATCATGAAGCATTTCCCTTGCAGCTTCCATAATCGTTCTATTCTTTCTTTCTGCAACCCCATTCTGTTGTGGATTGTATGGAGTGGTCAACTCTCTCTTAATCCCCGAATCTTTGCATAATTCTTTGAATTCATTTGATGTGAATTCTCCACCATTGTCTGATCGAAAGGTCTTGATTTTCTTTTCTGTGTGGTTCTCGATCAAGACTTTGAACTCTTTAAACTTGTTGAATACTTCATCTTTGTTTTTCAAGAAGTATATCCATGTCTTCCTAGAAAAAACATCAATGAAAGAAACATAGTATACATACCCAATCAATGAACTACATGACATCGGATCGCATACATCAGAGTGGATGATTTCCAAGATTTCTTTTTCCTTGCTCTCGCTACTTGGAAATGTCTTCTTTGTGCTCTTTCCTTTTGCACATCCTTTGCAGACACCATCATGTTTTGCCTCAATTTATAGAAGACCTTCAACAACTTTTCTTGCAAGTGGTAGTGCTCTATAGTGTACATGTGCAAGCCTTCTGTGCCAAAGTTCATTTGGATCTACTAATTCATGGACCAAGGTTTTTCTGGTTGTCCCTTTAGCTTGTATAATCCTCCCTCTTTCTCCCCAATCACAACTGCATCATCTATGGTCTTTCCCTTTGGCCACATAAGAACTTGGCCATCTACAAATGAAACCCTCATGCCTTTTGTATCCAATGCAAAGATGGAGAGGAGGTTCTTCTTTAGTCCTGGTACAAACAATGCATCCTTCATCTTCATAAACTTCCCAAATTCTAACTTGTAGGAGGATTCACCACTACCTTTTATTGGATATTGGTAGTCATCCCCAAGTTTCACCTTGTGGGGTGACTCATGTTCTGATAATTTCACAAATGATTCCTTGAATCCCGACATATGATTAGAAGCCCCACTATCGATAAGCCAATCCTTTCTCCTATTAGGATTATTAATCCTCCCTTTTCCAATTTGGTCATATGTCTAAATCAGGAGTCATGTCTAAATCGGGAGTCCATCCAGTCTACTTTTAGTCACTAGCACCATTGGGTCCACTTGGCCTAATTGGGGCACATGTTTAAGTTACTAAAGAGTGGGGAACACTAATTGAGGCCTACTGCCACTAATTTCACTTGCATGCATCAGTTTAGGATCATCCTATACCAATCCCTACAATTTAGGACCCACTGGGAGTGTCAAAACCAACCAAAGTCAGTTAAGTTGAGTTGGTGACTAGTCAAGCTAAGTTAGGAGTCGGTTACATTCAGTTCTATTCCTCTACATTCAGTTAGTGCTAGGTTTGCATGGTTGCATGCAGGAGGGGCGCATTTCTCACCTACCATAGTCAGTTAGCCTTAGTCAACACTGAATGTAACACTTGAGTTGTGTTTTAGAACTCCGATGAACTCCGGTGATGATTTAGACAAGGTCAGTTAACCATTGAGTCCTCTGATAATGATTTAGACAAGGTCTTAGTTACCTACAATCAAGTAGAGTGTAATCAATTAGAATTTGCTCATGTGGATTCGAATTGCTTGTGGATATTTAGCCATTGTACTTCATTGTAATTATTATCTAATTACTTTTGATTAATGAAAGCATTCATAGTTGCAAGCCATTTTTGCATTGTTTCATTCTTCAATTGCTAAGTAAATTGTGTGATCTATTTTGTGAGTTGTGTGTTTTTCTACATATCTATGTGCTCAATTTATATGGTATCAGAGCCTTGACATACAAGGCACCTCTCCTCCTCAGATCTCCAACTGGATCATTTTTTTTGAGTAATTTGCTCCATTCCACTCTGCACCAGAAGCAGAAGGTTTACCACTTAATACTCCAACTTAAGGAATTGTTGATCAAGCTTGCTTGATCAATTATGATGGGTGTGATGAAAACCTGAAATGTACAGGTAGTCGACCTTACTTTGTATGTCTTATTGTAAGACAAGTTATCATCTCTTCTCACATCATTTGCTACAAGCAACCCTTTCTTCTCACTGCATTTACTACAGTAGCTCATTCCTCCTTACTGCATCCAAAATGGATCATTCAATAGATCCTATCTCTCCCTTCAACTATCACCAGTGGAAGGAATACATGGAGGTACTGCTCCACACCAAGAAGCTCTTCAGACTCACAGAAGAAATAGAGGTAGTGTCAGTTTTAAATCATGACAAAGAAAAGTACTGGAACAGGCTTGATGAAGCTCATGGATACTTATTCTCCTCAGTTTCTCTAGGTATTTGATTCCACATCCAAGGATTGAAGGCTCCTATGGAGATTTGGGACAAGATTGCCTCCTTATTTGATAAGCAGGATGAGATGAGGGTGCATCGGCTAGAAAATGATCTGATCACTCTTAATCCATCCAACTTCGAATCACTGAATGAATTCTTCACAAAGTTCAAAAACTTGATATATCAGTTGAAGCAATGCAAAGTGGAGAAGGATGAAGATCAGCTCATCCTTGCCATTCTCACAAAGCTCAATGCAGACTACTCAGTCTTTGTATCAACCATCCAAACAGTAAGGCTCACTACTCCAAATTGGAATATGCCCACTCTTGATGCCTTCATCCAATCTCTCACTTATTAGAATGATAAATTGATCCAAATGGGGATCATTCGATCTCCCAAAGATCAAGCTCTGGTTGCAAGAGGAGATAAGGTAGCGAATGACAAAGGGAAGCAAAGAGATGAGTCTCCTGTGAAGAAAGAGCAATCAAAGGAGCCTTCAGGTTTGAAGAGAAGTAAGAAGAATGGCAAAAGAAAGGTCCTCTGCTCTTACTGTGGAAGGGGATTTCATTCAGAAAGCTCCTATATGAGAAGACAACTTGATGAAATGGGTCTTCTTTTGAATAAAAATAACATTTCTGCACCTTCTAGTGCAAGGAAGGATGACTCTGAAGAAGAATATGAAGAATACCAAAGGAAAGGCCATGCACTGAAGGCTTGCTGCTCATCAGCACATGTCTTCCTCATTGATTCTGGAGCTTCCAACCATATGGATACATCTAGAGAATCATTCTCTCCTTTTTAGTCCTTTGATGGTCCTAGTATTCAGATGGGCAATAACAGTAAAGTCCAAACAAAATGGAAGGGCTCTGTCAAGCTTAAACATGGAAGGTTCAAAGATGTGCTATTTGTTCCCTCCCTAGCTTCAAACCTATTATCTGTCTATTAGATGACCCATACTGAATCTCCAAAGTGAGTGATATTTGGTCCTGACTCAGTGGAGATCATAGATATCTATACCGGGAACATCATAGTGAAGGGTGTTGCAAATCATGCCTCAAAAGCATATGTGCATAGCACACAATGCATGTTGCTTCACTACCTCACAAAGATGAAGATTGCAACAACATATTTTCAAGTTTTTCAAACTTGAGACCTGATTCTACCTGCTTAGATAGAGGGGGGGATTTTTTCCCATATGGTTTTTTCCCCAGCTCCTTGTATTAAGCAATTACTTTATTTTACTTGATGTAATGGGTGAACTATGGTCTTAGTTAGCAGGGCCCATAGACTGTCCAAGTTAGCATTCAAGAGGGGTATTAGGATTATTAATCCTCCCTTGTCCAATTTGGTCATATGTCTAAATCAAGAGTCATGTCTAAATCGAGAGTCCATTTAGTCTATTTTTAGTCACTAGCACCATTGGGTCCACTTGGCTTGGTTGGGGCACATGCTATAGTTAATCAAGTGTGGGGAACATCAGTTGAGGCCTAGTTCCACTGATCGTACTTGCATGCATCAGTTTAGGATCCTCCTAGACCAATCCATACAATTTAGGAGCCACTTGGAATGCTGAAACCAACCAAGGTCAGTTGAGTTGAGTTGGTGACTAGTCAAGCTAAGTTAGGAGTCGGTTACATTCAGTTAGTGCTAGGTTTTGCATGGCTGAATGCAAAAGGGGTTCATTTCTCACCTACCACAGTCAGTTATCCTTAGTCAACACTGAATGTAACACTTGAGTTGTGGTTTAGAACTCCGATGAACTCCAGTGATGATTTAGACAAGGTTAGTTAACCATTGAGTCCTCTAATAATGATTTAGACAAGTTCTTAGTTACCTACAGTCAAGTAGAGTGTAATCAACTCGAATTTCCTCATGTGGATTTGAATTTCTTGTGTCTATTTAGACATTGTACTTCATTGTAATTATTATCTAATTACTTTTTATTAATGAAAGCATTCACAGTTGCAAGCCATTTTTGCACTGTTTCATTCTTCAATTGCTGAGTAAATTGTGTGATCTATTTTGTGATTTGTGTGTTTGTCTACAGATCTATGTGCTCAATTTATATCTCCCATGTTTGACAGTTCCCATAAGGGTAGAAATAAAAACATACTCTTCATCACTTGAAGAATATTCACTTTCTTGTTTGACTCTTTTCTTGGAAGGTTCACCATCCTCTGTAGCATGAGCATGATGTCTTCTTTTGTAGTTCTTCTTCTTTTGAAAGCTGCCTTTGTTTCTAAAATAGTTTCTGGAGATGTGTCCTTTCTCATCACATCTAAAGCATCTGATACTAGAAATATCTCTGTTAAATCTTCTAGGGTTATCTTTCTAGTGAGAGTGCTTACCTTTGTGATGATGATAGTCCATTCTACTTTTCTTGGAGTGTACTGTGAGAGCTTGATCTTCACTACCCATATTTTATTCTCGGGCTATTATTCGAGCTTCTTCTTGTGAGCATTCCTCCCACAGTCTACTGAAGGTGACTAGTTTTCTTCTAGCACAAATTCCTTGAATGAAAGAGTCCCATGACCTAGGGAGACCATTCAAGGTGGTCATCACAATTTCTGCATTCTCCACTTCTTCATCCACTTCTTCAAGTTGTTATTTGATCTAGGAGACCCTTGTAAACTATGACTGTATGGTCTCCGCATTCTGGATCTTCACACTCTTTAACTGGTTCCTCAAAGTCATCTTCTGGTTTATGTTCTTCCCTTCAAATAGCTTGGTCAGGGCATCAAATCTTGCTTTAGGTGTCTTTAGGGAGGACATCTATGGTATGAAATGATCCTTGATTGAATCAGTAATAATCCTCTTAGCCATGACCAATTTATTTTTATGTAAGGCCTTAGCCTCATCTCCCTCTGGAATTGGAACCTCTTCACTGATTTAAGAGTCCAACTCATGTTCTTCCAGTACCAGGGAGATCCTATACTTCCAGGATCGGAAGTTATCGAATCCCACAATATTTTCATCAATCTTGGTGTGATGAGACATATTAACTGAGAATCTCAAATGGAAATACAAAATATTTTGATCTTACCAATTTGAGAAGTTGAAAACTGGATCTGAAGCCGATCTTCTGTAGTGCTAGTTTTCTAGTTCCATGGAAAATTAGGGTTTGAATTTCCCAGAGTTCTACTCAACCAAAAACCTCGATTTTTGTCTCTAAACTTCAATTTTGAGGAGCAGATAAATCCTAGCCTGGGCTCACTAAAAAATTAATCTTCAATGAAAAGCCCTAATTTCCCGATATAGTGATAGGTCAAAAACTAAAAGTGCTCAGAATCAGATTCCGCTTCAATAGAAAGATGCGCCCTTCAATGGAGAGTCAACCTAGCCTCCTTTTGTTGATGGATTGTGGAGAGAGACCCAAAAATTAAGAATCCCTAGCTTCCGTAGCTGCACAGTGTCTTCTTCTCAGGTTAGCTATGATACCATGTTAGATTTTTATCAATTAGAGAGTATGATCTTAGGATCTTATCTAAGAGAATAACATGCACAACAATCAATCACAAAAGACAATGGACATAAATAATTTCCTCGAGGAAACCATAAAGGAGAAAACCCCACAACTTCCTCAGAGATAGAATGAGACCAATGGCAACAGTAAAACCCAAAGACAATAAGATGATCTCCAACAACTGTTCTCTCTCTTATCCCAACTCCTTCTCTCTCACTCATGTGCTACAACTGAGTGCGAGTGACTGTGTGATAAATAGAGAGGCTCACTCTCTATTTATATTAGTTTTCAACTTGACAACAACTTACCAAGTCCGACTTCTCTAGGAGATTCTAATAACCCTAGTGCCCCACAACTTCGAGGACTTTAACCCCTGATCAACAAGGAGGGTTAACCTCTATGACTTTACATGACCTGTTTACATTACTGATTCTTTTGATAGGAACATCGGGGACTAATCAAATAAAATATATGAAATACATAAGTGAATACATTCCGAAGTTACAAATACATCAACAATATATAGTCGGGGACATGCATTGATAAACCACAAGAGTAGATTGCTCTGCTACCACGTGTCCATATTTATGTGACAACAAAATGA